>NMRA01000619.1:21527-81799 GCA_002633005.1 Phoronis australis | reverse complement strand
CGTCGACGACGCACATTTCTTATTGGGAAAGCCAGATTTTCAAAAATTAATCGCTCAGACCATTTGAGTCTCATTTACCTGCAATTATACTGCTATCAAATGACCGAGCCAGCATTGTTGATACTACGACCGCTCATCGAAATAATGTACACCCAGGAAATTCGGACACTAGCGGAAACCCAAATTTGGAGGTCCAACAAATTCGGACACCACAAAATGATATTTCGCGAGATTCGTCCAAGAATGAATTTTTTCTATTGGAATTAATTTTCAGTGTCCGAAAATCACGCGACTTTACCGTATGTGCTTCAAGCACGCGTCTATTAAACATCACTGCAGAAACGAATAGTTTCTGCGACGCCACTTGCATGACGAGGCTAAAAGTCGTTCACAGTCCACCATTTTTTCACGGTGTTGTAAAGCTAACCAATGACTGCTGAGGTTACATCAGCTAATGCTAAAGTGCGTGCCACTGCGTGATACCTGCATGCTGGCTAGGCACGTGGGAATCAGCGAGAATCGCCAGTCTCACTCAATTGGCAGACCGGGCTGCTAGTCTATTTCTGGTGTAGGGCGACGTGTAAATAATCTCTCAATTATGTTTTCACTTCATCTCGAACAACTAGTCATAGTCAGTTGAATTTAAACAAAGGCCCAGTGCTACCTATACGCCTAATCCACTACCTGCTCACTGGAGGTGCAGTCCGGCACGAGTCGCTGATCGTTACGTTAGGCCTATTCGCTTTTGTAGTCACCTTTTTGTGTTTGGCGGACAACTGATCGTATTACCCATTGAAAATATTTAAGGTTAGTTCTGCGAAGTATATGTTGTCAGCAAAAACACCATTGTGCAGCAGTTTATACAACGGCCGTCTTCTGGGAGGCCAGAGTTCAGGTTTTCGTAGCACATTTTTCAATATTCCGTGGGCCCCACAACACAGACTTTACTGATACCAGTCTCAACAAACATTTACATGAAACTGCTTTTGATGGTTCTCATTGGTTGTTTTTTGTGTATTTCTCTCTTAGATGAATATTATTGGTTACTTTTGGTGCCACCAGCCCATTGAGATTGACCGAGTTCATCTTGTTGCCTTATACAGAGTTTCGTTGGCAGCATGAACATTATATCTGTGGCGCATACTCCCTCTAAAGATCTGCCAAGACTTTGGCAAACGCAACTTCGATATAGTTGTGACCGTGGGTGACGTTTGCGGTTTCGAGGTAATATTCCGAGATTTGGGACAGCGGGTGACATCACTGAGTAAAGTTCAAAATATATGTCTCGCGCTGAGAAATTGTAGCCAAAATCGCGTCCTCTCTTTGAAATCACACGGTAATATCTCGCGTAATCTTGCAGAGTCTTGTTTACCTCGCGTGGTCCTTATGTTAGTGAATTCTATCCTGGCTTCTGTTACCGATTGACATGTGCATTTTACATACTTAGAAATGTCGTCTGCCGCGGGAAGGCGAAGGACCGCTAAGCCTAAGGATTATTTTAAAACCGAGAGATGTTTCAGATATTGACTCAGATGCAGATAATGCAGGGCCGGATGGTGAAGATATTGCTGGGCTTGGTCAACGAATCCCAAATATCCGTGTCACGAACGGTGAACCGAATTTTTGCCGACAACGTCAGACATCTGCAATACAAATGAATACAATTCGCACTAACTTGAGAATAGATGGTTTTCATCTGGAAGAATGAGTTTGTGACAATCCTGAAAATTATGGGAATTCCATACTTGCAATCGTTTGATAATCCAGTTAATATCTTTTTAGAAATATTGGTTGTTATCAACAGGCCTAACACTCCCGTGGAAGTAAATGGAAACGCTCGTGATTTGTTTTTTTTACTCTACCTAGGTCAGGGCTAGGCTAATTTGCATTCATAAGGTAGGACTTGCATATTGTGCAGTTTTTACAAGAGTTGTGCTAGTGCAGAAGTTTAATGTTGTACCAGCTTCAGAACATCGAATTCCGTCTATAAGAATGTTGGACAAGACATTACACTTACAGGCTGAGGGAAAACGTAGACTCTGTTCATCAAGACATAAAAATGTGAGTGACTTAACAAAGACACTTCACTTGGATTGTCTACTTCATGAGAAAAGTTTATTTCTGTGTCAGACTTTTTGTACTTAGTTGACATTGACATCACAATTATTGAGTAGCATAAAACATTTTTCCATACTGTTTCAAATACGTCTGTAGACTTCTATTTCAAAGTCATTGATTATACAAATTGGTTATGACATGTGATATGTCTGTAAATAAGTCCAGCTTTTAAAATTAAAAAGTTGAATGAACGCAGTTATTTGTTTGCACTACTGTGCATTAGTATTAAGCTGTGTACCGCTGACGGGCTCAAGGCCGAAACTAATGAGAACTAGGATTCCTCTTTAAATCATATAAATGATAGTATATTTATTCGATCTGTAAACAACAAATTACAAAACATTAGGAACTAATCTAAATAACAATTACTTGTCAAACGCTATTTATAATTCCGATATAAACATTAGTTACCGTAATAAGATTCCTAGCTTATTATTTTGGTAAATCTAAACATTACTGATCTAATTTCCATGATAGCTGCATCATATTCAAACATACTTGTATTAAACTATTTAAACTTTCGTTATTTCTTATTCACGCTATTTTTCATAATAGTCAAACATATTTCTGAGCTGTCTATTTGACAATAATTCTAAATAAACCTTATTTTACTTAAAAATTACAATACGAATAATAGTACATAACTACTTACTTCTGTGGAGGAATCAAAGTCTTGCTACATCGGTTTTAACTTCATAAACTGCTTCACTACGTCTTAACCCGTTTACATCTCCGTTCTGAACTGCTGTAAAATGCCTTCTCATTCAGAATTTACATGATTTTAATCTTATGACTAATCTAGTCACTTTCATGATTTTACTTGCCCTTACCAAATTGGTCACCGAATGCTCTTGTCAATGAATAGCTGTACTACGAACATGGCCATATTTAAAGGTTATTTCATGGAATATATCCAATTATACATAGAACTCACTACAACTGCTGCACGGAACTATATGAGTAACACTATTACATAATAAGCCATGTTTCCTAGAGTCATCAACCCACACACTGCACCCATCCCATCAGCTGTAGTCACATGCCCGATTCTAACGTAAACATAAACACAACAAAATGCGTGGGTAAAAATTAGGTGCACACTAGCTTATGGAGAACGTTGACCGCCGCGTGGTTCTGGCACGTTGCAGTTTTTACGCGTGCAACCTGTTTAGATTTTCAGATATGGAGAACACTGTCAGGATAATATATACAATAAGTCAGCAAGTGTCGAAAACCAGTCATTTCACTTCCACGTAATTAAATGACACTAGCAAGAGATACAGGGAATAGTAAGTAGGTCATCACCATAGTTGTAGGGTCACTGAGCTCTGCATGTTATTTAGAGAATCAGTAGCATGGTGGTCCTGAATGGCCAGTGACTCCTTGATGTACAGTAATTCCTTTATAGGTTCTTTACAAATAACACTACCGGTAACTGAATTGGCTTGGTGGTTATTGCTAACTGATAATGTAATTAAGTAAAGTGTGTCTTTTCTCTCCAGACTAAAAAGGTGAATGATGTGACGAAATCAAGTACTTACAAACGTTATTGGACTTTTTTGACAGACTTGGTGTGCGGTCGTCCTCAAAATGATGTTTAAAATTTCTGTCTTAGAGAACGCAATATGATGTCATTTATATCTGATAGGGGTTCATCATTTTGTCTCTCATTTTCTTAGTAAAAATACTTTCATATAGTCAGCCAGTTTTCGCATTTTCGCGGTCTATAACGGACTAATTTTATGGTGGAAATGTATTATTGTCTAGTGCCACCTAGTGTATTTTATCTTTATCTTCTAGCTTGTCCAAGTCCTACAGGACAAATTACATTGAAGGGTCAAGTGAGTTCAACCTGATCTATGTGGAAAAGGTGTTCGCCGGATGGGACTTCGCCATCACGTCCCCCAGCACAGCCAAACTGAAACATAAGAGTATTTTTAAGGAACTGCAGGTTTGTACGGACAGGTTTTGTTGGAGAATGTGCTGATATGAGGGGAAGAATAAGAATTAATAACACGTGGTTGTAGGAAGTGTGGGAGCTTTAGCCCCAAATAATTTACACGGTCACGTGTGGCTACAGGGGATGCAAAGTTGGCAACCATTGGGGAAAATTGTGATTTATGATAACTTAGAGAAGGATTACAAAAGATACATGACACTGTTATATATCGTATGGAAGTTTTAATTTATTTTTAATTCAATTTGTAAGTTTAATTTGTAAATATTCATTTAAATAATATTCATTTAACTTAATTTAACTTAAATTTAATCTTAATTGATTTAATTTATTGCTGTGAGAGGACTATGGTATATATTAGCCTTTGGCTAAAGCATGTTTTTAATTCTATTGTATTTCATCCTGTATAAATAAAAGTTATTATTGTTATTATTGTTATTATTATTATTGTTATTGTTATTACTATTATTATTATTATTATTATACTGAATGTGCCCCCAGTAATTTTTATCTTCTAAAAGGCCATTTTAAGTGAAGGCTTAAAGCACATATTGAGCTATAGCAAATGAAAAATTCCATGAGAAAAAACATGACATCAACATAATCGTGAATGGTGTTGAAAGTCAATGGTATGTTGTGACTATTGATCAGTAGATAATATTGCATCAAGATTTTTGAGATGCTGAGGTCACTATGATTAGATTTTGGTAAAGTGAGCCAGACATGCGAAACAGTATAATCAATTATGCTTTTATAAGTTTTCCAAAGGACATTTAATCTTTAAGCTTACTGTTGACAGTAAAAATTGCTCCAAATTTAAACAAAAATAATAAACAAAATTTTCATTTTTTAATTTTTCAAATGCTCATTGTATTGCCAAAATGGTGAAAATCTCATTTTGTGTTAACTTTGTTGATGAGAGCTGTACTATTTAAAGTTGTCAACAAATCAGTAAAGTAAAACTGTTCTTGTTTTAGTCTTTTTCAAAACTTTCGACAAAGTAAGCTTGTCTGTTCTGCCATATTGTCTTCCAATTTGAATAAGTTTTGCTGACTTACATTTTTGCTCAAAATGAGTTCCCTGCTTCACCAATTCCTTTTCAAGATTACATTGTTGAAATCCCATACTTTTAGTTGATACAGGATGACTTTTTACTAAAAAATATTTCTTATAGAAATATAACACGTTTGGTTTTGATGAAAATGCTGTTGAATATGAAATTCGTTTTATTTGTGTATGTCTGTGTGATAATGGTTGATGAAAATATCTTGGCTATTGGACCAACCTAAGTTACCATGATTTTGACAACTGTGGAAATGATGAAGTAAAATTTTCATCCTTTTTCTGGTCATTGAAAATGTTGATGAAATAATAATTTCCTTATTCCAGCATGTTGTGTTGTAACTTGAAGAGATTTTACTGAAATGGCTTCTTTGCTTCGCAGGAGTTTCTGGCTGGATACAGCCACGCTAGAAAACAACGAGCCTGGTCAGACATCTGTGGTTGGTACGTGTTTCGTTTAGGCACCAACTTCTTTGTATTGGCACTCATCATAGGCACGGGCTATCTCATCTATTACATTGCCAACACAAATCTTGTCATGGTAAGTTCCAGTCACCAGGTGGCATTTAAGTTTTGGCTTATGACGTAAATGGCTGAATTAACCAGATCTTAAAAGTGCTCTTTTCAGTTAAATGTATCAAAAAAGGAATTTGACATCAAACCAATCTATTTAAAACTTATTATCAAATGATGCTCGTTCAACAAGAAATCAAATGTTGCCAAATTTGTTAAGTAAGTGTTTAAGCATAGAATGTATTTATATTGATATCTGATTAATTGTTAAATGTTATTATGTACTACCTACATTCAGATGTGACAAATATCCCTAGTTGAGGCTGGGTACCGGTTGTTGTTATGTCTCATTGTGAAGTGACCAATATCCCCAGTAGTGGCTGGGTATAGTTTTGTTATTATGTTTCATTCTGAAGTGTCAAATATCCCCAGTTGAGACTGGGTAAAACTTGTTATTTCAGTTCATTGGCCTTAGCAGATGAGGGTACTTGTCAATACTGAAATGAAAATTAGTATAGTTTGGTAGCAGCCTTTCATTAAAGTAATCTCGATTAAAATGTCTATTGGCAATTTGCTTTACAACTGCACACCAGAAGATTGTAAATTGTAGACAGAGTATGAGAGAGTGTATATCAAGCTGTCTATCAAATAGTACTGTCGTGTTTTTAATGAAATAAAAATTACTATAACCAGAATTAAATGGGGAATTTTTGAATTTCTGTTAGTGCACCAACAAAATGACTGTTGTAGATGAATGACATTAAAATTTAGTTCTAAATTACCTGTAATAAATGTAAATACATTCAGGGCCACTGTGAATTGATTTTTTAGTGACGTCTCGGGCTTGATGAAACTCCGTATGTGTTATAAAGTAGTGAAACAAAGGAAAGAGTTTGTTTAAAGTTGTATTGTGTATGGCAATAGCTAATTAACTGGTGATGTCTTAAATAAATCAAAAATCATTCTGCAGCAATTGGCTTGCAAATTTGGCACTCATGGATGTCAGACTTTGAAATAAACCAATTTTGCTTTGCATATATTATAGAAGTTGCCAAACATTATGTACAAAACAATTAAGTTTCAGTTGGTTTTGGTATTTTTGAATATGCTATGAGGTGATTGGGTTAATTAATACCTACTGCGGAGACATTGTTAACATTTTCATATATCAGAAACAATTTATCTTTACAGAATGAAGTTCTTGTTCTCAAAGACATGGCCATGCCTCTGTGCATGACGGGAGTCAACTATGTGCTGCCCTTTATTTTTTATGTCATTGGCCGTTTTGAAAACTACGAGCAACCCAAGTCTGAACTTTACATTACAATGGTTAGGTATGTTTGTAGCTTCACAAATTGTTCAAGTTCAAGTTATTGGTCACATCTAGGAACCATATTGGTCACATGTACTCTTTTATGATTGCGGTATTTTTAAATTTTTTATATGAAAATAATTGCCAAAATTATCATTTACCCATCTTTCATAGGGGGATTACTTTGACTAAAGTTTTTCTTGTCCACCATGTCGTGTACTGAATGGGTGAAGAATTGCCAAACACACTGTTATGATTACATGACCAGTGGTCTTTATGATTACATGGTGATGGCTCTTAGTGATTACATGTCAAGGGATCTTAATGATTACATGAGGAGAGGGCTTTGTGATTACATGGTGAGGGCTCTACATAATTACATGGCGAGGGTTCTTTATGATTGCGTGGTGAGGAAGCTTTGTGATTACATGACAAGGGGTTTTTACATGGTGAGAGGTCTTTTGATTACATGGTGAGGGCTCTAGTATATGATTACATAACAAGGAGTCTTGTGATTACATGAGTAGGGCTCTATATGATTACATGATGAGTGGTCTTTATGATTACATGGCGAGTGGTCTTTATGATTACATGACGAGGGCTCTATATGATTACATGGTGACGGGTTTTTATGATTACATGAGGAGGACGCTTTGTGATTACATGACAAAGGGTCTTTATGGTTACATGGTGAGGGTCTTTGTGATTACATGGCGAGGGCTCTTTATGATTACATGTTCATTTTGTGTTCACATGGTGTAGTAATTGGATTGACCTGTGCTGTTACAGTAAAATCAGTAACATAGTTACCAATACACTGTGGTTAGAGTACTTGTGGGCCTGCAAAACACTGTGGTTAAGAGTAATTGTGGGTCTGCAATACTCTATGGTTGGGGTACTTGTGGGCCTGTTATTCTGAAAGGCCAGCGCATTGCTAGGAGTAATTTAAATAATACTGCGTGTTATTATTAGTGACAACTTTGTTGTGCTATGAGTGAAGTTGAATTGCAACATACGGCATTCTATTCATCTACTCTTTTGTAGGGATAGAAAAGTGAATTGTATTGTACTGAACTATTTTTGGAATGATTGAGCAGTAGCCAACACACTTGAGAGCCTAGTGCACCAAAATTTATTGTATCTCACACAGGTTTTCACTATTTTGATGTCTGCTTTGCAACTTGCCAAATAACTGATAAATTTTATTGTTAGCACATCTAATGTTGCAGTTGTATGAGCAAACATCTCATACTATTCTCTTTAACATTTCAAGAGCATGAAAGCAACTTTTACTTGACCAAATATTAAGACCCCAGGTGCCAGGATGAGCCAAATTGACAAAGACAGAATGCAATTTCTTTTTAGTCTTAGACATTCATCGGTGTTTTTGCTTGAATTATTTGCGCATCTCATCACCCCATTGTGGTAGTTGACAATATGATTGCAAATTACACAACTTTAATAAATCTTCATTCAAGTCACATGTTAACTTAGGTGGCACTGAGTGCTTATTGTAACATTTAATTAAAATCTTTGTGGTGGGTAGCCTGTTCAGCGGCTCACAGGTCCTTCTTAATACATTGTTCAAAATAAATACATGTAATAAGTACTGTAAACATAGTAATGTAAAAATAATAGACTTTAGGAAGACATCAAAGGGATGAACATAAAGACATATTACATATTACGTAAATTATTTTGTCTTGTGTATGACCATCTAGAAACACAGTTTATTTCAATGTGTCGGTGCTATATCCAAAAATGTTCTTTTTTTGTAGAACAATGGTCTTGAGATTGGCAACCCTGGCTGTTATCATTTCCTTCTGGTTCCGTAAAGCGCAGTGTTTGGACAAAGTGAATTGTCTTCCCTGTTGGGAGACGTTTGTTGGTGAAGAGCTCTACAAATTGGTCATAGTGGACTTCGCCTTTATCATCTTGGCTTCACTTTTTACAGAGTTACTAATGAGGTAGACCAAATGTTGCATCATGGACTGAGTAACTTAAAGCTGCAATAAACCCATGCCATGCTTTCTATCAAAAACAAGTTTTGTTTTAAGCCATTTACCATTATGAAATTGGTGTTAAATTATTCCTTAATTAAGTTAGCGCTCATTTCAGGACTTGCAAAATCTACAGTTGGTTATTGCTTGAGACTAAGCTCAGGAAATTTCAGAATTAACAATGGACTGTCACATCTTTACGAGCCCAGTGATCACATTTTCCTGAACCTAGAGATCACATCTTCCTGAGCCCCAGAAGTCATTTCCTCCCGAGTCCTGAGATCACATTTCCCGAGCTTAGAGATCACCTCTTCCCAAGCCCAGAGATCACACTTTCCCGAGCCCAGAGATCACATCTTCCCAAGCCCAGAGATCACATCTTCCCGAGCCCAGAGATCACATCTTCCCAAGCCCAGAGATCACATCTTCTCGAGCCCAGAGATCACATTTCATGGCAGCGTTTTCCCATTAAGTGACTTTACCAGACGATGGGGGTTCTGAGCGTGTGTTAACATCTAGCTTCTTTGTTAACTTTCAAGCACACTCAGTCTTTTGTCTGTTTTGGCAACACATACGCCAATTATCTACCAGCCTTATTACAGACCACGTGTGAACACCGTCAAACCAAAGTGAATTGGTACATTTGGAGAGAATAGATTATCGTAACTTCGGTTGCAGTTGGGGTAATTTGGCGATTCAGAATCTAAACATGATCACCATTTGACGAGGATTTCAGAAAGGCTATTGGTTTATGTTCAAATGTGTTATAACTTAACTTTTATTTTTAACAGCACAGCCCAGTCTGGCTTGATAGGATCTTATTGAAGATTAGAGCAATTATCGAAGAAAAGAGAGCTGGCCCTCCAACCATGCATGCCAGAATGGAGTTAATGAGTTGTGTAAGATATTGGCTACAGGGGTAAACTTCCTAACTTGTTGTTGGGCTATAGAATCTAATAAGTTGGGAGCAATGGGAAAGTGCCGTAGTGTTCCCGAGCCCAGAGATCACATCTTCCCAAGCCCAGAGATCACATCTTCCCAAGCCCTGAGATCACATTTTCCCGCGCCCAGAGGTTTCATTTTCCCAAACCAAGAGATCACTTCTTCCCGGGCCTAGAGATCATTTCTTTCCTAGCCGGGGATCACATCTTCTTGAGCCTTGATCATTTCTTCCCGAGTCCAGAGATCACTTTATAGAAGCCATGGGCTTAGAACACACAGGGTAGTCTGATATGATACGTGTATTCATAAGCTAAGATATTGCAATGTCAATCGGACAAGGCCAGTTTCTGTGAATCAAATATAATGGAGTAATAAGTCTCAAGAAATACGTTCACATTACTATACAATAAAGATACGGTACATGATAACACAGCCTGTGCAAAAAGATACTAAAAAAAGTGAACTTACAATGATATTGGCTCTAGCTCCATGAAAAAACATTGTTAGAGTTGTAAGTGTTAGTATAGCGGTTCATGACAATTAGCCCGGATTGTACCGGAAAGTAGCTTATTAAGAATCTTGAGCCAATTTACACATGTAACATTACGCAACTCTACGCACTCTGAAATAAAAATAGTGCATCAACAACTTCGTCCTGAGTCCAGAGATCACATCTACGCTGATGAACAAACGATATCACACCAGTTTTATTGTGGTAAATGACCTAAACCAAACTTTTTCAGGATTTGGAAAATGAAATATTAAAACACATTCACAAAAGTAGTCAAAGTACCATTTTCCCTGTCACGACGGCTAATTGTGGTAATAGCAAAAATGACTAGTAATGACTATCACTTCGGCAAAGTTTGAACTACAGAATGGCTTAGCCACTTTCTAACTTTCCTGTTGTTTTGCCTTCCTTCTGGGCTATGATGGATGAATTCAGCTTTCACTTATGATGAGGAATTATGGATCATTTATTTTGCCTGAATACTTTTTGCTTGTACGTATTTGATCATCTTTTATTTCAGATTTCAGTATATTTCTTATTATGGCAGCCAGTTTCTTTTCCACGTAGTTTTTCATATGCCAAATGCAGTAGAATATTGTTGAATTTGGGGTGAGCTCATTAATATTGTGTTTCCATGTTGTTCTGGCCATGTTGTTGGAGGAAATTGATATTTTAAATCACAGCCAACAACTTATCCATTCACTAATCACTGATTTTCAGAAAGAATTGAAGTCATCGTGATTTTTGTTCACTCACATAATTATATGTGTGTGCATATTGCCGTCATCTCTGTCTGTCCGGGCTTCCGTTGTCAGGTGTCCAGCGTCCACAGCTGTATCTGCTGAAATGCTCCGTCAAGTATCTCAAGAACTGCTTGATGGCTCATGATGAAATTTGGTGTAGAGGTATTTGGCAAGGATGCGCCTGCACCAGTCGATTTCCAGGCAGATTTGGCAACCATGGTACCCCATGTTGACCGCTTTAGCTTTCGACAAGCCATTCCTTGTATGTTGATTATCTCAAAAATCCTTTCGGATTATGATGAAATTCGAAATATAAGTATCGCAAGAATGTGCCAGCACCACTCAATTTTTGGACGCTGGATTGAACTACTGTGGCACCCCGTTAGTTTTTGACTGCTCGAGTCATTGCTTGTCCGTCAATTATCTTGAAACCACTTTACAGGTCATTATGACATTTGTCATAGAGATAGACGCTTGGCATGCACCAGCAACAATCGGTTTTCAGACAGATTTGGCTACCATAGCACCCCCTGTTGGCCATTTTAGTTTTTGACAAGACAGGTTGATTATCTCAAAAACTATGTTTTATATTTCAACCTAATTAAAAGTTATGGGTCCATCTTTCATTATCATTCTTTGTTTGCTTGACAGATCATGATCAAATTTGGTATAAAAGTAATCGGCATGGATGCGCCAGCACCGCCAGTTACTTTGAAACTGCTAAACGTACCTTGATGACATTTGTCATAGACATGGGTGGCTGGTATGCACTGTCACCAATCGAGTTTTGGACAGATTTGGCTATTGTAGCATCCCTTGTGGGGCATTTTATTTTTTGACAAGACAGGTTGATTATCTCAAAAAGTGCTAGGCACAACTGGTTGAAATTTGGCACAAAAATATATAGCAGAAATGGATGCGTTGACTGAAGTCGTTTTCATTTTGATTCGACCACCCTCTTGGCTACTTTAGTTTTTGACAATATTGGACTGGACAACTACCAGGTGGTTCTTGTCAGTTGATCTTCTAAGTTCTTCACAGGTAATCCTGGAGGCAATTTGTTTGCAAGTGTTGGATTTTATATTTTGACCTAATTAAAAATTATGGGTCGTGGGTTGTAGAAATAAATGAAAAATATGGGTGGTGGGTACGAAATAAAAGTGCCTTCCCCCATCCCATACATTTTTTCCTGGAACAGCCTTTAGCAAGTGTATTTATATGAAGTTGACAATGGACGATGATGACTTTCAGATGGATCGACAAATGCTGTGCCTCCTAGTGGCAATTTCATTTTTTCCGTTTTCCTCTGTTCCTCTGAAGTTCCTGGATGGATTTGTATGAAATTTGGTAAATAGCTTTCTGTTAAAGAAACAATGACATGTTGCAATTTTCAAATGGATTTGTTGTATTTTGTGCCTTCCAGTGGCCATTTTTAGGATACAAGTAAACACCCCTAGAAGCACACGGCTTGCGGTGCATTCATGGGCTCATTTCAATGCTCCTGTTGCAGTTGCAGTTAAGGCTTAATAGAATATGAAACAAAAGTGTTTTGAAATTTAAATTCACAGTGCTATGTTATGTATCTTTCATTTTTTCACAATGCTGGGTTAAGCAGGATTATACTCCATCTGGTCAACTAGCCCACTCTGATTCTTTGCAAGTTGTTAGATGTGTTTTCACATGATAAGGTCAAAAAAGCACCTGACCCTGTCTCTGACCCTGACCCTTGTCCCATAGTTTGTCCTGTTCTCTACTCCAACTCATTTTTAGGCCTATGTTCAACAAATAAAAATCACCCATCAATTGTAGTTTCAGTCCAGATCACTCAAGCTTCACAAAGGCACGTAAGCAAGGGGGTAAGCAAGGTTCGAAATGCCATGATTTGCGAAGAGTTCAGTAAAAATAAAACAAACAAATTTTGCCCTTCTCTGGGGGATTTTCTTTTTTGAAAATTATGAATAACCAAAATAACCGGTCTTGGTCTTAAAACACTCCAGACCAGGCATGTGTTTTGCAGAGACGATAATCTCGCAAAATGCAAGAATATGCAAGACTTTGGGAGATATCGCCACTTATTACAAGCAAAGCACCTGATCACATTCTACTTAGTTTCCTTAGTGAAATTCTTGCATCTACGAAACTTTACCCAGAACCAAATATGCTTTAATTTTTAATCTTATCAGTGTTATTTTTCATATCCTGTAAACTCCCCTTCTGCGAGTTCAACTCACCTCAGTTCACCTTGTTGGACCTCTTTTCAACGCTTCATTTAACTACCTTGCTTCAACACTGCTGTAATATGTGTAATATTACCTTTCCAGAGCCTTTTCACAGTGCATCAAAAGACTGCCGCACCCAGAGTTCAACATTGGACGTAACACTCTTGATCTTATCTACACACAGACATTGTGTTGGTAAGTGATGTGGGTGATATTTAGTAATGTCTACTCAGCACTAATGAGGGTCAAACTGAAAGTGTGAACTTCAAACTGTAATAAAGTGTCAGAACTGAGTCTTCCTGTTGAAGCAAACAATGAAATTATTTAGGTCTATTATGTCATGTTATAATAATTAGAAGAAAAAAGTACTGGCAGGTGATTTGGTACTTGTTTTACCAAACATGCGCAGGCCGCTCAGGTGGGACCATTTCACTGATCACCTGAAGCCATTTTTATGTTTATGCTTTATTAATATTGTTAAAGACTCAGGGGTCTAGCAGTGTGCCTCAGTGGGACTCGGTCGCTGGGCCTTGAGTAAAGGAAGAGAACACTTATCGTACTAAGCCACATTGCCTCCTCTATTATAAAGAAGCAAGCACTCCACTCTTCAGAT
The DNA here is from genome assembly GCA_002633005.1 of Phoronis australis. Taxonomy (NCBI): domain Eukaryota; kingdom Metazoa; phylum Phoronida; family Phoronidae; genus Phoronis; species Phoronis australis. The sequence goes on along the minus strand of NMRA01000619.1, from coordinate 67,809 downwards.
AAGTGTTTTACTCAGATGAAACCCATTGGTTTGATTGGTTTTTGCAAGTTCCACTGTTTAACTGTCCAGCAGGTATTCCCATTAGCTTATTGTTTATTGCTGCTGGAAGCACATGGGTTTTCTTGCATAGGAATTGCTGGTTATTTCGTGCTGCCAACTTAGGTGGGTATTTGCCACCAGCTGCCATTTTGAGTCTTGTTTTGGCTTTGTGGTATCAGTAGTCTTAGTTGGATAGGTGACAGAAGTTTTGTCATGGCGACTGTTTCTTGAAGATTCTGTTGACTTTTGGCTAAAAAATCAAATCTGTGAATGTCTTAGCATGTTTCACTAAATGAGGCTAAGACTGAAATTCAGTAAAACCTGTGTGTAACTAGAAGCCAAAAGTCAGAAATCCATAGGCTGCTCGGGAGCATACTAAAAGCCAGAGCCAAAAATCAACTTTTGGTTATAGACTTTTCGAGGAATTGGCCTCAGGGATATTGTTTCTGGTTTTTGATCATTTGTTATTTTCCTGGTTTCCCTGCTTCATAGGTATGTAACTGATCTGAATTTTGAATGCACAGCACTGCTGATTGTTGGACAGACTCATCCCCCTGGAGCTGTGGGGATTACCCTACTGTCAATCATTGCCGAAACTTTTATCAGCAATTGAAAAGTCTAGTATGTATCAACTGACAAGATAATAGCGAATCACATCACTGTTTTGTTTACTTCAGGACTGGCACATACTTTAGTCCATTTCTCGTCTTCATCAACATCGTGAAACTCTTTTTGATATTTTACTTAAAGCGGGTGAGTAGAGATTTAAGTTTTGGTGTCTGCAATTCTTATATTGTAAATGTTTATCTCGCATTAGGTTATGCAACTTCTTGGGTAATCATTTGCATAGGTTATTTTGTGTTTTTCTCCTTATCCCTAACCCTAATTTTCATTTAACATTTCGTCGTGATGATTTTGTTTCATTGCATATAATTTGAATTACTTTTAATTGGTAAATAACCCAGGAGAATAAATGTAGTTAGGTTGGTTAATTACTAGTAAACACTGTCATAAAAATGCACGTCACTAACTGCCACTGAACACACTTTGAGTGAAATGACTTGATTTTAATGTGCCCACATGTGTGGTTCTTTATTGTCGTCACTGTCCGGATGTCCGCTTGTCCTTCTGTCCGGGTGTCCGCTCGATTTCTTAGAAACCCCTGGTCGGATTTTGATGAAATTTGCACAAGGGTGTAGGGCATCATTAAAATGGCTCATGCCACTTTAAAGTCTGCCCTGCCTCCTGGGATGAGGAGGGCATGGCTTTTTCTGTGTTTTTGAGGGAACACTGGTTCTGGTTTGATGGATTTAAATGAAACTTGACATAAAGGTGTGTGATATCTTTGCATTGGCACAATTAAATTTTTGCATAGTTTCAACCACTGCAGCACCTCCTAGTGGCCATTTTGATCTCAACAAGGGGTTTTTCAAGTGTTTTGGGGAGAAGAACGTTTCTGGATGATATCTAGATAACCGAGTGGCGGATCACATTGTAAGTGGACATAGTGGTATATTATGCGATTTCGCCGGCATCATGTGATTTTCAGCGGGATAGATGTACTGCAGGAAGTTATTACATTCGAAAATTTCAAATTTCAGTTGATCCATTTCTTTTGTTTTATTTTCCGATTTATATTCTACATTTCGTGAAACAATAGTATTCTTGGGAGGATCTGGATCGCCTTATTTAGTTTCAGATTTATTTTCTTCGTTACTTAATATATGCATAATATATGCAAATTAAGGCCGCCATTATTCAAAATTCTACTCTTGCTTATAGGTGAAGTACCAGGCACCCCAATTAAACTATTTTAATGTCTTTACCCATGTTTCTGTGAAATAAGTTTGCAAGTTTTTGCATGATGAATTTTCACATTTTATGCAAGTAATGGACACCACTATTCCAAATACTGTTTCGTCCCTGTAATTTCCTTATGAGCGTTACATGTAGATTATTTTCGAATTTATCTCATATTTTTGATAATTTACGCAAATTACAGCTGCCATATTCAAAATTCTACTTGTGCTTATAACTGCTGCATCAGACACCAGAGGTTAGTTATAAATATTTGTACCCATGTTTCAGTGGTCAATGAATTTAATGAAATCTGTTTGCAGAATCTCCTTTTTGATGAAGTAAGAAAATATTTTGTGTAGTGTGTGTTCTGCAGTTTGAAACCTTAAATTCTATAAAGATATTGCCTATAACCCTGTGCTCTCACAGACCATAGGAAAAGCGCAAATTAGTTTAATGACGTGGGTGAATGCTGGAATGGGGTTCTGAGCGATCAGTTTATAGGGACCGCATTGATGAGGTACGAATACAGTAGTGAGGGAATAGTAGGGAATTGCCCTCAAAGAAGAGAATCTTAAGCTTTGGGCACAAGTTGCCATTTGTCTTACAAGATTGAAACAGATCTTGGAGAGATGGAGAGCGGTAACGTTAGATCCTGTACTAAAACTAATCACACGGAAGAAAGTAAAGCACGTCTTGATGCACAAGCCCAGGATATTGCACGGATCTGTCAAAGGTATACCAGCATTGATTTATTGATCCCAAGGTCCACCCCAAAGACACAGTGGTGAACATTAGCATGACAGGATTGCCACTTCAACAGTTAACGTACATGAAACAATAAGCATGGGGCAGGTAATGTTATCAGTCATCCGTAACTTGAATTATTTTTAAATTTCCGCACAAATAATTAATAGATAAGGAGATAATGGGTCACCTTGTCTCGCTCTTCTCTGAATATTAAACCAATGAGAAGGTTGGCCATTAACAATAACACAATTTGATATTTTTGTAGAAAACTTTGACCCATCTCTTAATTGACCACCCAAATTAAAAAATATAAAGCTTTTTCAATAAAACTCCAAGACAAAGAGTCAAAGGCTTTTTAAAATCTATAAGAAGTAGTAGCCCTGGTATTTGGGTCTTCTGGGTATAATAAAACAGCACACGAATGTTATCAGCCAAATTCCTTTCCGGTATGTAGCCACTCTGATCCTCATAAATAATTTTCCCTAGCAAAGACTTAATGTGTTCTGCAATTGCTGTAGACGCAATTTTGTAGGTTACCTTGAGAAGAGAAATAGAACACCAGTTTTTTAGAAAATGTTTACTTTTGTCTGCACTTTTGGGAATACAGGTAATAAAATCATCTTTCTGATTGGATGATAGTTGACCCACAGCAAAGCTGGTATTTATAGATCGGAGTACAAAAATACCTATATCACCCCAAAAGAATTTAAAAACTTCAATGGTAAACCCATCAGAGGCAGGACTATTATTGTTTTTCATTTTTTGTCTAACATTTGGTTATTTCCTCATAGGTCAAAAGACCTTCAAGTTGTTTTTTTCATTTTCATCGAGCCTAGGACATGTTACCTCTTCTAAGAAATTGCATAAGTTATCATCAGTAGTTGTCCTAGCTCTGTAGTGATTTTCATAAAAAAGAGCAGTCTCCTGTATAATTTTAGACACACTTCCTGTTTTTGTATTATCTGACTTCACAGGAAGGGCATGTGTTTACTTGTAAAATGCCTATTTTCTAGGTGTAAAAAACATTTGGAGGGGACTTCTTCTTCCTCGATTCATCTCGCTTTGGACCTGATCATATTGCCATACAATCATTGTTTCCTCAGTTCATTCAACTGAGAGCGCTTCTCGGCAATGAAACCTGTGTCCAAATTTTTCGCCTTTTCTAATTTATCGATTTCATCTAAAAGCATAGATTCTGATCTCTCCATCTGTTTTTTCAAATAACTAGAAAAAGAAATGGTTGGACCACGAATCTCCATCAGAAGAGTGTCTAAAAATGGATGATCATTAAAGGCGAAGGCAACCTTTTTCATGTCACTTTTAGCAAAAATAAGGTTCGTTGATTCTCCCAGACACATTTTTCACTTAATTACAGCTTTTCGCAATTTGATTAATTTCTCGTCCTCTGCTCCGGAAGTGACGTTTTGGGAGGCAAAATTTTACTGCCAATTTCTTTTCATATAGTCTGACTGTGAGAGCTGTCAAGTCAGTCACTGTTCTACCTCGGTTGTGATAAGTTCGGTGGTCGTTTGCTTTTGTTTACAAGTCAGTCAACATGCCACGCTGTTGCTACGGGCCGGGATGTACTCATTATCGTCTCACATAGGCTTTGGGTACCTTGCGTCGCTTTCCGAAGGATGACACACTTTGCCGTACTTGGCTAGCTCGTTCATGTGAAGAACGCAGCGCTACCCGTTCACGCAACGTACAAAGCAGAGGAGGGTTACCGAGTGTGTGGCAAGCATTTTTTGCCGTCAGATTACGACAGAGATGTGTACGCTGAATTGATGAAGGTCCCTGCGAAACAGCGCCTGAAGAAGGGTACAATACCATCGCTGTTGATTCCCTGCAATGCCCCGTCGCCAACCCCGAGAAGTGCGTTTTTGAAGCCTCGCGAGCTGTGGTCACTATATACAGTGACTGGAGGCTCTTCATCTACTGTCACCCGTGCCTCCAAACGTATCCCATTGCGTGCAGTTTCAGGAACTAGCAGTGATTCGCCCTGTGCTGTTGTTTCCAGCCCAAAGCCTGTAAGCAGCCCTGCAGCGATGTTGAGTAGTGTGAGTGAATACAGGCCCAGTTCGATACCTAGTGAAGACGACAGTTTGTCATCCAGGGAACAGATCGATGAGCCTGAGTTTGATAAGTTTATTGTGGACTTGTATTGGAGCTATTTAGAAGGTGCCAGGTGTGTAGCGAAGGATGTAAGCAGTTTGGATGCTCAGATCACCCTCCAGTGGGAGTGTGTTGCAGGACACTCGGGCAAGTGGGACAGTTCTTCCTCTGTACGTGAGACGAGAATGAGTACACCCCAGTACGCAGCAACAGCGTGGCATGTTGACTGACTCGTAAGCAAAAGCAAACGACGACTGAACTTATCACAACCAAGGTAGAACAATGACTGAGTCGACTGCTCTCACAGTGAGACTGTATGAAAAGAAATTGGCGCGAAATTCCTGCTTCCCAAAATGTCACTTCCAGAGTAGACGACGAGTAATTGATTAAATTACGAAAAGCAGTAAATAAGTAAAAAATATGTCTGGGATAATCAACGAACCTTATTTTTGCTACAGATGACATGAAAAAAGGTTGCCTTCGCCTTTAATATATAACTGCAGCTTACTATCTGCAATGTTATCTATGACATAATCTTTATCATAGATGTATTGTAGTTTATCACGCTTGATAACTTCTTTTATAAGAGTTACATATTCCGAATTATTCAAGAGAGAATTATTAAATTTCCAAATGTTTTTTTTCTTCTGTGGAACACAAAATTTAAATGATAATGTTACCATCAAGTGATCTGTTCTATAGCCAGTTTCAATTCTGGCTTCGTCTAACTCCGCCTGTAAATCTTCAGAAATCAGAAAAAAAATCTAGACGTGAACGCTTAATGCCAGATCGCCACGTAAATTCAGCACTACTAGGATTTAAGTCGCGCCATGCATCAAAGAGAGAAAATTCAGAACAGATTTCCAAAACCATATCTCTTGATTTTGGATTATTTACATGACGATAATTGCGAGTACTACTTGATTTAAAACTGAATTAAAATCACCCGTCTAAATAATAGGAGGATTAGCAAAGTCAACAATCCTTTGGGATACTCGCTCAAAGAAATCGGGATCGTCTTTATTTGGACCATAAGTATTCACTATCGTTACAATTCTATCATTTGCAGCTTTATTGAGTAATAGCATATTGCTATTTTCATCTTGTTTTTTAGTAAAAAACTTGAATTCAAAATTATTATTCAACAAAATTGCCACACTCCTGGAATTAGACTTGTATGAGCTAAAAAAAGATTTGTATCCTCACGTTGACCTTATACATTTCTTGTTCATTTCGAGTGTTGAATTAGCATTTGAAACGTCTTGTGACTGGTCTACATTTGATAGGTTATTGTTCTGGGTTTATGTAATTAAACAATTTGGTCATCTACTACTGCATATACCCTGGGTATCAGACAAATCTAGAATTTGTAATGTTATGTAATAAATTACAGATTATTTATATTTATGATGTAATAACAGAATACATAAAATTCATCAGTAAAAATACCAAAATAATTTACATTTGGTGCCCCCCCGTACGAAAGTTACGAGCAGAAACAGAATTTTTGATAATGGCTGCCTTTATTTACATAAAGTATGCTAATTTATCGTGCAACTTACAAACTGATTTCATTAACCTAATTGACCATAGGAACATTGCTTCAAATATCATGAGAGTTTACCTGTGGTGCTTGGTACCGCAGCTATAAGCACAAGTAGCTATATGCACAAGTAAAATTTTGAATAATGGCACCCTTAATTGCCATTAGTTCTGCAAATTTGCATTAATTATGCAAATTTATCATGCAACAACATGCAAAACGATTTCATTAAACTTGATGACCAAAAGAATATAGGTGCAAATATCAAAGATGATGGTTCATCTGTGGTGCCTGGTGTAGTAGCTATAAGCACAAGAAGAAATTTGAATAATGGCGGTCTTAATTTGTATAAATTATGCAAATTTAAATTTGTATTCGCCAAAAAACTTATGCTATTAAATTCGTTGACCATGGAAACATGAGTAAAAACTTCAAAATTATCTAGCTGCAGTGCAGAATTTTGCATAATGGCGACCTTAATTTGCATATTTAAAAAATGCTCAAGGGTTGCGAACGGTCACCCCCTTAAATCATGGTTACTTAACCCTAGGCTAACTGAAAATGCAAAGAAAAAAATTTATCCGGCAAAACCATGTTCAACCCCCTGGCTCCCGGACTGTTAGTACTTAACAGATCATGATTTGTTTCCTAGAGATAATTTGTTTAGAAGTGTTGCTCCCTCTTGTAGGAATTTTCAGTAATGAGCACCCGCAGTACAGTGTCTGCCATATGCAATGCACACGAAGAGCACAAACCAACATTCTTGTTCATTAATCGCTATTCACTGGAAAGCGTGTGTGAAGTTTTATTCCTTGTCTGGGAGTGAGCTGATGTTGTGTCTGCAGGACCGTTGTTGACTCATGAATTTCTGAGGACCTAAAACGTCTAAAGAAAATAAAACCTAACATGTATATTACCATGTACAGTATAATTCAAGCATAATTTAAAAATATTATGGGTGGTTGCATTTTATATTTCAACCTAATTAGGAGTTATTGGTGGTGGGTTGGAGAAATAAAAGAAAAGTATGGGCGGTAGGTAAAAAATGAAAACGCCTTCCCCCCTCCCATACGTTTTTTACTGGAACAGCCCTGACTTATTTCTTATGACCGATCAGATGTTTTTCCACTGTTGATGTATGATGGTGGTAGATATTCATACATCTGATTGGGTGAAGGGTCTACCATCAGATTGGACACGTATGAACGTTGCACGAGTCCCATATCATGAATCAGAAGCTGTGTTTACTGACTTTGTTGCCATTTACTGTTTCTAGGTGAGCGTAACTGTGAGCTGTGTTCCTTCCTCCAAGCCATGGCGTGCTGCACGCACACACACCATTTTCCTGTTCTTCACGCTGCTCTCACTCATTCTTTCTGTTGTTGCCATCGCTTGCAGCATCATCTTGTGAGTAAACATGGAACTAGATGGGTGATCAATGTTGTGTGTGAATGGAGCACAAGGTGAACAGTATTTTAAAGAGAGGATACTAACAACGAAAAAAATTAACTTTATTAAATTACATCCCGAAGAAAATGCGGTACTTTTTGACTAGTGATTTAATGTTACTTCTTTGTAAATGATGTATACTGCATTGTTTTATGTGACATGTAATTATCACGCTAGAGCAAAATAAAAAAATGTTTAAAATTTGAAGGAACTGGGGCACAAATTAAATTCCCATGAATGTCTCAACAGAATTTTATTTGAATCTAAGAAAGAGAATCACTGGAACGAAAAAACTATTTTACTTTGTGTATTCAGTTCAAGTATTATAAAAGTTAACCAGTCGTGTTTCTGTTCACATGTTGTGAAAACAAAATAATTGTTATTTTACCATGAATTTTTCATATCAAATGTTCCCTGGCTGTTTTCCCAAAGTCTGAGAAGTTTTGTGTTGCAGTTTTAGGGACTGGAAATGTTTCCACGACCATAGCTCTAAATTCCAGCTACTATCGTCTAAACTCGTGGTACCACTCCCCAACTCACACCCTTAAAGGCGAAGGCAACCTTTTTCCATGTCATTTTGAGCTACAATAAGGTTGGTTGGTTATCCTAGACATATTTTCCACTTAATTACACATTTTCGTAATTTTATTAATTACTCGTCTGCTACTCCGGAAGTGACGTTTTAGGAGGCAAGCGTTTCCCGCCACTTGGGTTTGCGTTGACTTTACCGTGCGAATCTGTTCTATTCTACTTTTATTTTGTGCTGTTTTTCAACAATTGTCGCCACCACTTTCCATCGGCGAGTATTCTGCGGCAAGATAGGTTAGTAGAGAACTCAACTGGATTTAGGGAATGTTTAGTGTGTTGTAAGCTGTAAATGGCTGGAGTCGGTGGCCCGTATCTCAGTGACAGTAGTGTGAGTGACGGAGACCTTTTTCACAGCAGTGGTGACGAGTAATTTTTTCACGGACATTCAGTGGGTGAGTACATGTTTGAGCCCGAGTGTAACGAGGCAGAGTACGCACAGGAACAGGCAGCTGTTGAGAGAAACGAGGCGGCTACTGAGGACAGACGTGGTGACACATCTTGGTGCAAATGCACTGCGTGCGTTGTTATGCCTACCTCAATGGAATGCTTGTGCTGTTCAGAGTTCGACGAGGCCAAGCCAGTGCTGGACATGGTTAAGTGGACCTCCGGCATACCAGAGGAACAACTGTCCCACTTGCCAGAGTCTCCCGCGACACACTCCCACTAGATGGTGACCTGAACACCCAAACTGCTTACATCGTGTCGTGTGACTCCCTCGCCACACACCTGGCACCTTCTTAATAGACAAATCCACAATAAACTTATCAAAGTTTGGCTCACCGATCTGTTCACTGAACGACAAACTGTCCTCTCCACTAGGTGTCGAACTGGGCCAGTAATCATGCATTCCCACTACTCAATATCGCTGCAGGGCTGCTTAGAGGCTCTGGGCTGGAGAAAACAGCACAGGGCGAATCACTACTGGTTCCAGGAATTGCACGCTCTGGCTTACGTTCGGAGGCACGGGTGACAGTAAATGAAGTGCCTCCACTGGCTCCAGTCACTGTACTGGCCACAGCTCGCAAAGCTTCTCGCCTCAAAAACGCACTTCTCGGGGGTGGCGACGGGGCACTGCCGGGAATCAACACAGACGGAATGGCATCCTTCTTCAGGCGTTGTTTCGTCATCAGTTCAGCGTACAAATCCCTTTCGTAACCGGAGGCAGAAAGTGCTTGCCACACACACGGTAATTCTCCACTGCTTTGTACGTTGCGTGGACGGGTAACGCTGCGTTCTTCACACGAACGAGCCAAGTACGGCGAAGTGTGTCATCCATCGGAAAGCGATGCAAAGGTACTCCCAAAGCGCGCGTGAGACGGTAATTAGTACATTGCGGTACGCAGCAACAGTGTGGCATGTTGACTGACTAGTAAATGAATTTAAAGCAAACGACGACGGAACTTAACACAACCGAGGTAGAACAATGACTGACTCGGCAGCTCTCACAGTCAGACTATATGAAAATAAATTGGCGCGAAATGCTTGCCTCCTAAAACGTCACTTCCGGAGTAGCGGACGAGTAATTAACAAAATTACGAAAAGCTGTAATTAAGTGGAAAATATGTCTAGGATAGCCAACCAACCTTATTTTAGCTCAAAATGACATGGAAAAAGGTTGCCTTCGCCTTTAACTCCACACTTGTGCATACACTCCATACATAGTGAACAAACTCCAGTCCCTGCAGTTGATTTTTGCTCGCTCTGACTGAAATTTGTTCCCTGGGTCTTTGATTTGATTACCAATTATGGAACATTTTTGTGCATGTCTGGAGTGAATGTATGTGGGTCTGGGGATTTGAATCATGGGTTTGTTGTGTGCTGGTCTGGAGGTAGGATTTAGAGGGTTGTTGCTGAAATTTTGAGATGTTGCCATGGACTCACTTTCATGCCTATTTTACAAGTTTCAGTTGAATTATTGTTACGTGTTTGTTCACTGATTGTTGTAGCTAGTAAGGAGCTGAAGATAGACATTAGAAAAGATTATGCAATCTTTTCAATATCAACTCCATTTTTCTTCAGCATACCACCGTCCAAGGCGTGCGGCCCATTCCGTAATGAAAGCACGGCCTACTCCATTGTTCTAAACGAAATACAGAAATGGAGGGGGATGAAGGAAGTGGTGTGGTTGACCACGATCATCGATATAGTCTCTTCTGTAGGCTTCATTGTCGCCTTACTGGTCTTCTTGTGGTATGATACTCTATATTGTTCTCTTTCACCAACCCCATTATTTTGGTTTTAGTACTTCCAAAATGAGATATAATTGTTTTCTTTCACTAACCTCATTATTTTAGTTTTTGTACCCCTAAATTGTAATTCCAGTTTCTTGTATTATTATTATTATTATTATTATTATTATTATTATTATTATTATTATTATTATTTATTCTGTAATGAGAGCACGGTCTGCTCCATTGTTTCAAGGGCAGTACAGGAGATTAGGGAAGTGGTGTGGTTGACCACTATCATCGACATAATCTCTGTAGGCTTCATTGTTGCCTTACTGGTCTTCCTGTGTTATGATTCTCTATTTGTTTTTTTTTCACCAACCTCATTATTTTTGTTTTTGTACTTCCAAAATGTGATGTTGTTTTCTTTCACTAACTTCTGACATTATTTTAGTTTTTTACCCCAAATTGTAATACCAGTTTATTGTATTTAATATTGTTATATGTAATAAAAATTTTTAAAGCAAAATATATCATCAATAAGTTTTGAAATTAATTTCATTCTCTTTAAAATAAGTCACTGAATCTGTTGTATTACCTGTAACTGCTTTTAGTAGTCATTACATACATTTTGATGTCATTTCAAATAACTTCCTGCACATTGTTCTGGTACACTAGCTGATTTTAATTTTGAGCTTACTAAGTTGCGCAAAATAACATTAATTATTCAAATTACTCATAAGTTTCTCTGCTACTAGGATGACTGGATGACTCCAAACTTGCATCAAGTTGATGTACAACTGTACATAGGCTCAGTGTGAATGTACAAGTAATGACAACTTAACTTGTTGAACTATTCCACATTTTCCTGCACATTCTTTTAATAACAATTTTTGTTTCAATAATTATTTTCGAATCTAGAAGATGGATGTGTGTTTGGTATCAAAAAATTGAGTGATATCAACTAACACATTGATTCCTAATTCTTGTTCCAGATAATTATGGACTCTGTTATTTAAAATTGACATTAGCATGAATTTTGGTTAATAGGTATCTTGTAGAAATTGAACGAGTATAATCAATGTTTGAACTTTATTTCAGTGTTGTGTTGTTCTACATGAGAATCCTGTGCAGCGGACGGAATAAAATGGTTCAACTCCTGAAACATCAAATACAAATGGTATGATGACTTTAATATCTTAGCTATGTTTGGTTTATGTATCATTATTTTGCATGTTCTCAACCTGTAAACATTATTGCTTTATGTTACTATTTCAGCCAATTCTAATACATAGATAGATAAGGCCATAGCGCTCTGAAGAATTTTTAAGACTAACTTTTGGAGCTTGCTGTTGTTGTGTTACTGGTTCTATGGAATCTGTTAAATATGTCATGAGTGTTAATTATGACTGTTATTATGTAAGTTGTTACTCGAGTCTCACACAGTGCTAAGTACAGGGCTTGGAATTTTCCGCGGAAACGCGGATTTCCGCTTTTTTGAAATGTGCTTTCCGCTTTTTTTATAATATTTCCGCGTAAAAAAATCGGATTTGATATGAAATTTCCTTGGCAAATTCCTTTCTTACCGCGGCGTTGCAGACGACGTTCACCTCGGAAAGCGGAAGTCTTTATGTTTCGGAGGAACGTAAATTGTCAACATTGCCGGGGCATCTGGGTAAAGCGTGGTGTGATTTTCAATGGCGGCTCGTGTTATTGTTAAGCGCGGCGGCAAATACTACCGCTCTGCAGCCAAATTTGTGTGGGTTGGGAGTCGACGGGCGAGCGAAAAGGACGCAGACGCATGCTACTGATGGTGGTAACGTTTTTTTTTTTAGTCCTCCCGATTTTTGTCGCGGAAAGGTTCACATTGACCATTTCAAAGGCTGGTTATCGGGCATGATTTGGGCCGTAAAAGTTTCCGCGTTTTTTGTCATTGGTCATTCCAAGCCCTGTAAGTAAATCAAGATGAACGTGCAACTTGAATAAATCAAGTTAGTTTTAGTGAATCATCCCATTGAAGCACTCAGTGGCCTGGATTTATGCACCCAGTGATCTTCCACTCTGCCATCGTGTGTAATTAGGGAAGCAAATTAACTCCTAAAAATATGATGGCACTTCATGGACCATTAATCTGTGATTCTGTACATCATTTTTAACATAGTCTAGGTTTTAAGAAATTCAAATGAAATTCCATATGAACTTAAAATGCAATGAATTTTATTGTGATTCCATGGTTGTTAACTGTTAGTAAATTTTTGGATATTAACTATGATTTTATGCAAAGTCAAATGTAATTTTATAATTATTCAATTTGATTCGTAGCTAAGGTATTGGCAGGTTAACATCCACTGAGCACTTCGTCTTTTTGTCTGGTCAAATTGACCCTCGAAGTAGAACAATAGGTTTTGGTGAGACTGTCTCCACAAACTTTGGCTGTAGAGCAAGTACCATCATGCTACATCTTCTGGATTGGTTATGTTTACCCTTGCTACAAAGCTATGTAAATACACTCTTCTATGAGTAAATTAACTTGGTTACCAGCAATAAATATTCCCTTTTCTGGTGCTTAAATTTTATCTGCCATTGAAAATGAATTACCTGAACTGTTCATCTTCATTGAAATTTGAGCAATTTATTACCAACAAACAGCATTTATGAGCAAATTTTACTTCGTGTTCCTGCATGTTTTGCTTATTTTGTATATCGATTCCTGTTTTGACGTTAAGTCGTACACAGGTAGCTTGCCAGCAGGTTTAGTTGTGCTATGGATTTTTGTGAGATTTATTTTAAGTTTCTGCATTCTTTCTCCAAGAAGGATAGGACTTGGTGTGATAGGAATGTTTAGTGAGATCTAATTGAGGCTACTTTATTCTCTCTGTAGGAAGGAAAAGACAGTGTGCTATGAAATGTTTAGTGAGATTTAAATGAGGCTACTTTATGTTCTCTGTAGGAAGGAAAAGACAAAGTGTGCTATGAAATGTTTAGTGAGATTTAAATGAGGCTACATTATGTTCTCTGTAGGAAGGAAAGGACAAAATGTGCTATGAATGTTTAGTAAGATGTAAGTGGGGCTTCTTTATTCTCTTTAGGAAGGAAAGGACAAGGTTTTTCTTCTCAAGATGTGGCAAGATGTGAGCTGTGCTGCCCCTAATGTCCTTAAGACAATCTACTCTGAAGATGTGCTCAATAAGACTCAGTCAGCACGTACTCCAGGTAATAATCAGTACAGTGGTTCTGAACTCATAACATATTGTACTTCAAGACTACGTAATAGTCCCTTACAGGAATCACATATTTCGAGAACCAGTTTCCTCCATTGAATAAGGGGCATCAAACTGGTTATCACTCTGCGGTACATCTGTAAGTGACTATTATGCCTAATGCTGTAAGCAGTTGTGAATGAAAAAAATGAAGTGCTGTCCAAATGAAAATGTGATATACTTCCAAACTGTGTCTTCTTGCTTGGTTACATTTTCGTAATCAAAAAACAATTGTTTTTTATGTGCCCACATATTTATATGTGGTCATATTGCCATCATCTCTGACTGGGTGTCCGGCGTCCGCAGCTGTATCTCCTAAACCCCTCACAGGATCTTGATGAGATTTGGCAGATGTGTTCCTATCAAGCTGGACAAAGGGCGACAAATTTCAGACCTTTCCGACTACGGGTGTGCCCCCTATTGGCGATTTTAGTTTTTTACGCTCACCTCCTGTATCTTTGGAGGTCCTCAATGTATTTTCACAAAGTTTAGAATATAGTCATCTATTAGTGAGATGACACTGTCTTGTTTTCGGATGGATCTGACGTAGTTTGCGCCATCTAGTGGCCATTTTTACTGTTTTTAGTCTGTTTTTTGACGTCCACACCTCTATCAACCAAACCACTCTAAGGGTGATTGTGAAAATTGGCATGTATGTTCCTACTATAAAAAGTATGGCTGACGATGATTTTTCAACGATTTTGACTACTGTGGCGCCTCCTAGTGGCAGTTTTTTTTTTTGCGCCCATGGTTGTATCTCCTAAACCGTTTGCAGGATCCTTATTAAATTTAGCATGTGTTTTTATATGATGTTGACAACAGACGACGACGACTTTCCCAGGGATGGGACTACTGGTGTGCCCCCTAGTGGCAATTTTAGTTTTTTACATTAATCTCTTTATCTTCAAAGGTCCTCAACACATTGTCATAAAATTTTGGGATATGGGCGTCTATTAGTGAGATGACGCTGTCCTCCTGTTTTCGGATGGATTCAAGGTATTTTGCACCACCTAGTGGCCTTTTTTACTGTTTTCGAGTCTGCTTTTTGGCGTCTACCCTCTATCAACCAAACTGCTCTAAGGATGATTGTGAAAATTAGCATGTTCTTACTATGAAGAGGATGTCTGACGATGATTTTCCATTGCCTTCTACTACTGTGGCGCCTCCTAGTGGCTTTTTTGTTTTTTGCACCCATGGCTGTATCTGCTAAACCGTTAGCAGGATCTTTACTACATTTAGCAATTGCATTTATATGAAGTTGACAACAGACGATGACAATGACTTTCGCAAAGATTTTTTCACCAGCGTGCCCCCTAGTGGCAATTTTAGTTTGTACGTTTATCTCTGCATATTCAAAGGTCCTCAACAGAGTTTCATAAAATTTGGAATATAGGCATCTATTGGAGAAGTGACGCTATCCTACCTTTTTCAAATGGATCCGAGGTATTTTGTGCCACCTAATGGCCATTTTTACTGTTTTCGAGTCTTTTTTGGGATATATCCGTATATCAACTAAACCATTTTATGGATGATTTTGAAAATTGGTGTATATGTTCTCAGTGTGAAGAGGACAGTTGAGGATGTCGGCATCGACTACTGTGGTGCCTCCTAGTGGTGGTTTTGTTTTGCGCCCATAGCTGTATCTCCTAAACTTACTGCCGAATCTTCATTAAATTGAATAAATGTATTTATAAGAAGCTAACAATAGATGACGACTTTCAGGTAGATGCTGTGCTCCTTGGTGTCAGTTTCATTTTTTCTGTTTTCTTTTGTTCCTCTGAAGTTCTTTGTTTTAATGAAATTTAGTAAATAGCTTTCTATTGAAGAAGTGATGGCATGTTCCATTTGCTTATGGATTGGACGTTTTGCACCATCTAGTGGTAATTTTTTTGATACAAATAAACAACTCTAGAAGCATACCGTTTGCGGTGCATTCGTTAGCGCATTTCATACTCTGCATTGCTCTTGTTAATTGATTTAGTTTCTAGAGGCTTTGTTGGTTGAAGATTCATGCATTTTCAGACTGCACTCTGTTGTCCTTTGTCGTGTAGCAATATAGCTGCAGTTCCAGTTCATCCCATGAAAGCTGTAACCTTCTGTATTGCCTAGTAGTTTAATCAAAATTCAAGTGTTTGTTCAGGTTGATTTGGCTAATCCTCAAAATTAAGACAAAAAGATTTTATCTTTTATGACATATTCGGTTAAGTTTTTTCTAAATTTTATGTCGGAGTTAAAGTTGAACATTTTATCAATCAATTAATAGATGTTTTATGATAACTTTCTAAATTTTATGGCCGAGTTAATGCTGAACATTTTATCAGTTAACTCAACAGATGTTTTGTAATAATATCTAGCGTTTCTTTCAGACTGTCAGTGATGTAAGTCTTATTATCTGCATGCTAGCCCCCATGATATCTAATTCTCTTCAGAACCTGTCGTGTAAAATCATGGCCTTTAGGTCCCTGCATAGAAACTAGACTACTGACGTTGAGCACCTCCAATGTACAAGGCACCTGTTTGATTGTGTATGATGACATTTCAAGGATCGTGAAGGATTTTTATGCACCCACATAAATTATTCATAATTATGTGGTTGCATATTGCCATTGTCTCTGTCTGGGTGTCTGTACCTCTTAAACATTGCATTTATTTATTTCAGTCTGTATGTTCATAGTTTCTTGTTGTTCCTTAATGTATTTCCATGAAATTTGGCAAATAGGTTTCTATTAGGGAGACAACAATATCTTTCAATTTTCAGATGTATTTGACCTATTTTGTGCCACCTATTGAGCATTTTTGAAATTTTTACTCCGTTTTTTTGCATCTGCATCTCTATCTGCCAAACTGATGAAGGATCACTGTGAAAATTGGGGTATCTTTTTCTGATGAGTAGACCGTGAGTGACGTTGATTTTTTGGACAGGTTGGACTACATTGATCCCCCTAGTGGCGATTTTTGTTTTTGTGTGTCTGCAGGTGCATCTCCCATACCCTTTGTAGGATTTTCGAGAAATTTAGCAGATATGTTTTTATGGAGCTGCCAATGTATGACAACTGGTTTCAGACCAGTCCAACTACTGATGTGCCCCTTAGTGGCAATGTTATTTCCTTTACGTTTGCCTCTGTGTCTTTGGAATTCCTTGATTTTTATAAAATTTGGCAAATAGGTTTCTATTAAAGAGAAAACGATGACTTCACGTTTTCTGGACAGTTTTGATGTCTGCGCTACCTGGTGGTCAGTTAAAAATTTTTGAGTGTTTTTTGCCGTCCGCCATTTGATTTGCCAAACCAATCAAAAAAATCATGAAAGTTGATGAGAAGACAACGGCTGAGGTTGATTTTCGGATGGGTTCTACCGCTCTGGCATTCTCTTAAGTGGCAATTTTGTTCTTTTGTCAATGGCTGTATCTCCTTATCTCTTGGGAGGGTCTTTATAAAATATGGCATGTGTGTGTTTCTTTGGCAATGAATGATGACGAGTTTCTGACCAATCTGACGACAGCTGTGCACTTGAGAGGCAATTTTAGTTTTGAACGTGTGCTTCTGTACCTTTGGAATTCATAGATGGATTTTCGTGAAATTTACCAGTGTTTTATTAAGGAGAAAGCAAGTCTTTTCATTTTCGGATGGACTTGACATATTCTGTAATATCTATTGGCCATTTTTATTATTTCATGTCCATTTTTTGCTATCTGCCTCTCTATTTGCCAAATTGCTTAAAGGATCATTTGTAAACTTAGTTTTGATTCTGATGAGAAGACCATGGCTGACAGTGATTTTTGAATGGGATCCCCTTTTGGTGATTTTTAGGCGCCCACATTTATATGTGGTCGCATATTGCTGTCATCTCTGTCTGGGCGTCCGCGGCTGTATCTCCTAAACCTCTTGCAGGATCTTATTAAACTTTCGCAGGTGTGTTCCTATGGCGTTGACGACAGGAGGCGACGAGTTTCGGACGGACTCGAATACCGCTGTGCCCCCTAGTTGCAATTTTAGTTTTTTTACGTTTGCCTCTGTATCTTCAAAGATTTTCAACCGATTTTCATGAAATTTGGCACATAGGCGTCTATTTATGAGGTGACGCTATCCTCGAGTGGATTCAATGTATTTTGCGCCATCTAGTGGCCATTTTTAGTATTTTCGAGTCTGTTTGTTGGCGTCTACCCCTCTATCAACAAACCGCTTTAAGGATGATTGTGAAGATTGGATGTATGGTGTTACTACGAAGAGGACAGCCGACAATGATTTTCTGACTACTTCAACTACTGTGGCGCCTCCTATTGGCAGATTTGTTTTTTTTTGCGCCCATGGCTGTATCTCCTGAACTGTTTTCAGGATCTGTACTAAATTTAACAAGTGTATTGATATGATGTTGACAACGAATGACCACAACTTTTGGTCAGAACTGACTACCAGTGTGCCCTCTAGTGGTAATTTTTGTTTTTAGGTTTAGCTTTGTTTTTTCTCCATCTAGTGGCCATTTTTATGATACAAATGAGCAACCTTAAAAGCTCACCATTTGCGATGTATTCCTGGACGCATTTCAACGCTCCACATTGCCCTTGTTTACTATTTTCGAGTCTTGTTATTTGGTGTCTGCCCCTCTGTCAACAAATCCACTTTAAGGATGATTGTGGAAATTGGCATGTATGTTCTTAATGTGAAGAGGAAGTCTGACGATGATTTTCTGATGACTTTTATTTATTTTACTTTGGCGCCTCTTAGTGGCAGTTATGTTTTTTGCGGTTATAGACTCTTAGTGGCAATTTCATTTGTTCGTTTTCCTTTGTTTTCTCAGAAAATTTTTATGAAATTTGGTAAATAGGTTTGATGACACATACAACTTTTCGGATGGATTCGACATATTTTGCACTATCTAGTTGCCATTTTCATGTTCCAAATAAATATCCCTAGAAGCACACCGTTAGCGGTGCATTCGTGGGTGCATTTCAATGCTCTGCGTTGCTCTTGTGTATTATTGTGAACTTTGGGAACTTATGTAGGTATGTGACAACTGCCCTCGACTTTTTGGACGGCTCTGACTACCGCTCTGTCCCATAGTGGCAATTTTTAATTGACGTTTGTCTTATCTTTAAGAGTTCCTTAGTGGATTTTCGTGAAATTTGGCAGTTTTGTTTTAGAGAGATAGTGACACCTTTCCAATTTCGGATGGCGACGTATTCGGTGCCATCAAATCGCCTTTCTTATGATCCCACCATTTGCGGTGCAGTCGTAGGGACATCGAAGTGCTCCGCGTTGCTCTTGTTCTAGTTATGTAAATGAAAACTCCATGCAGTGCCATCTTTGAAAAGTTCACTGCATTGTTAAAATGCTTAAAATTGATGATCTCTGAACATTGTAAGCTGTGTGGTTAGTTTTCTTTTTACTTTTGTTGAACATTGTCGTAATATATTTCACTGCACCCCCACATTATGTAGAAACTTCATACTTGAAGTATTTCTTGGCTCAGGGCAGGTGCATAGAAGCTTTAAAACATTAGTGGAACAGAAATAGTGTTGACTGTATTTCTAATTGAAATGGTTGCTGAACAACTTTCTCATGCTCAGAAACTTTCATTTTGATGGTGCTCATTGAATGGATCCAAAACCCCATCTCTTAATTCCATTTGGTTTCATGAGCTTCGTTTAATAAGTATGAGCTCCATATAATTGTAAGTCATCTTTTTCACTGTCATCAGTGGTCCGGTTCGCAGACGAAACAAATCTCTAACCTGTTGAACGTTTCCATCGTAAGTATTTGTATCTATGGCTGACAATGTAAGGCTTTATGTGAAACATCTCCAAGTTAGAATCACTTGAGCTGCTTTGCAATGCCGATTTTGTTTTGACCAGAGAACCAAGTTGCAAACAAAAAAGTGTAGACTTTGTGACTTGGATCATAGCTTTTCTAGAATTAGCAGCATTACAGGAAAATTATTAGACCAGTAAGGCATACTTGCATGTTGATCTGAGTTTACAAAACAATGTTTACTCTCTTAGATACTATTTGCAGGTGTATTTCTCTGTCACACACTCACAAGATTTTTTCTAACACCTTTTGCAGATTAATTCTCCCAAAGTACGAGTGATGTGTTTTGCAAAATGTAACTTTCCTTTTGCCTTGGGGAGACGCACGAGATATACTTACCAAATTCTTCCGCAAATTTCCAGTGCTCGTCTATTTTTCTCATTATGAAATTTATTTTCTAAATTAATGTGTTCAGTTGAATTAAATACCTTCAGATATCAGTCTGGACTTGATGGTATTCAGGTTTGAAAAGTTGGACGATACTTCAACCTGCCCTTTTTCACCCATACCGTGATACTTAATGAAATGCTGCATCATTACTAACACATTGCTCTTAGCCATAACACGCATGTTACATTTCACAATAACAGCTAACCTTATGATCTTGAGCCTGATCCTGCCTTGGTGCCATTGTACTGGCCTCATGGTCATGCATTTTTGCTGTCAACATTTTTGTTGTCATGGAAACACTCTTGTCATATCACCATGTTGTTGGACTGTGTTGAGATCAAGCTGGTGTTACCATTGTTGTCATGGTAATTCAATTGCTGCTGTTGCTTCTTTGTTGTCACGGAAACACTCCAGTTGTTCTGTCATTGAATGGTGTCAACAACTGTCTTTCTGATAATTTTTGGTTGCCCCAGCAATTCTGAATCAGTTATTTCTACCCATTATACACTCCTCAAATACATCATTATTTTGCAACTGATTCAGTGGTCAAGGGGCATAAAGAATGCATTTCTGAATTTCCTTTTCTTACTTATGACATTATGACAACATAATGCATTATGCCATCTAATGTTCTGTGGCATCGCATGATGAAGTAGTCTCAGTCCATGTTCTGTCAACACTTTGTCTTGCTGCTTAAGTGCGTTATTGTATAGCTGTTGTACTAGCTGAAACTGAGCTATAAATGTTTGCGTGGTTGTATTCTGCTGTTGTTGAAGTAACTCTTTGTAACACCACACTTATCATGTACAACCATTCTGCCTAAATGGAAGTTTAATACACCCAGGTTGGCTTCATGTTTATTCATGGAAAAATGCAAATCGGCATCTGATCAGAAAGTGATATTTAAAGTTTGTTTCTTGGTATCTTCTCTTACTCTGCATTTAAGTTTCCTGTCATTTTCTAATTGACTTTTAATATTTTTGTTACTGATGAATGTAGAAAATTTGTACTCAGTGCCCTAAATATTCACTCACACTTCAGCACAATCCCAGGAGTTCAAATTCAGTTCCCGTAGATCATACTCAACAACCGGTCCTTTGTGGTTAAGCCCTCGGAATGGTAAATAAACACGAGTAACATAGTAGAATGAAAATTTATTGCATAATGCTCTTAAAACTTAAAAATATCAAGGAAGTGCACAGACAACTGGTCTTCCTAAGTTAATAAACAGACAGTATTTATTTTGTTTTAAAGGTTTAATTATTTTTTTGATTAACTCTTTGAATTGAACCACCAATCTTGTTCCTGAGTCAATAAGCTGCACAGTGACATATTGTCATTTCAAGTGTAAGCACATTTTGGACACCCTTTACTTTTGCCGTATGATTACTAAGTTTGAGTACAGGTATTGGCCACTGCAGTGATTCATAATACACAGCAGTTCCATTATCTGTAACTCCAGAGGTTTCTGAAAAAGCACCCACAAAGAAAGAGCCACCATAGATGGGAGCTCTTTCGGAAACAAGTTTCGGAAAAGTTCTCATGAGGGTGCTTTAGTGATCATTTTGCATGCCCTCACATGGGGTACTTTTCAATCTTTAGTAGACTACACTTTTAATTGTCAACTCGAAACAATTTGCTATTTTCAATGAAAGCATTACCTAACTCCCCTTTTAGAAGCTAAACAGCTAATATGTAAATCAGTGTTTGGTATTTTAAGTCCATGACTAATAGGGTGCCATAGATGACAACAAAGTTTACAAAAAATCCCTACACATCTCCTTTCTGAAAGAGCTCCCTGGAGGCTTCTTCGAACTTAAAATCCTTTCAGGAAAAATTAACATTTCCCAAAGAGCTCCTGTGGGCGCCTTTGGAAATACAAGGTATCCAAATTCCAACTCGCAGTTGAATATAATCTACCACTTATCAAAATTGTTTCCAATGGAGTGGAGTTGAGTTCTACATTTCTGATTAAAAATGTTAGAATAAGGAATTGAATTCACTTATTGCTCAAGGTGAGGAGGAATGTTATGAAGACGGAGTTCAATCTAAGTGTGTAATGTCGTTTCGTGTTCTCCAAGTCTTCCTTTTGTCCAGAAGCCTGCATCGCCAGTGCTATGAGTTTAATGAGTAATCACCTAGTGTGGGTGGTCAATTCCACCATTTGCTCTTGGAAATTTAAATTTCTGAGCCACGGTTACATTTTTGCAGATACCAAAACTTTCGCCAAACTCGAGCAGCAGATGGGTGTGGAACATCACCTAATGTCTCCGGAGAAAATCAAGAAGAATTTGGCCGGCACAGACTCGACAAAATCTTCGCAGCACCAAAACGTCAGCAATGCGCGTAGTCCTGGAGACGCACGTGAGAAAGGCACACCGTTGGCGCAGAGACGTCTCTTGCTAAAAGAGAATCGTTATCAAGGGACAGCAAATGGTCAGAATATGAACCAAAACAACCAGTATGCTAGCCAGCCAGAGCTGAGAGTTCGCAGTAACATGGGTCATGTCAACCCTGGTTACAATAGTGGCCCTGGACAGAATAGTCCATTAGATTATCGTGGCAGTGATGCGCCCATATGGCATTCGCATGACAATCTTCCCTCATATACAGAGCCACATGGTCGTAGGTATTAGCATTGCCTGGTGCAAAGAATCTGCAATTGTTTGTCATATTCTTAGTGCTGCCTAAGGATGTTCAATGACAGATGTTACAATTAGACACTAGTTGTTATTTCTTCTAGTAATTATGCAGAAATTATTTAGCTTTAATTGATTATGTTACATGTTTATTTAATGCTCTGAACTGATATTGAATAAGGTAAAGAAAAAGATGAATATTTATTCTTAACTATAAATTAACAGTGATGGGTTTAAATATTACAAAAAAATCTCACCAAGGTAGGACACAAGATCTGACCCAGGTGGAACACAAGATCAGCACTACATTAATGCTTTACTATCTTCAAGTTCTTTACCATACCTTACTTTGATATCTTTAGCAATTGTGAGCCTAGATGTTCTCAGGGCAAGGTGAAGGACAATTAGACAGTAACTTCAGCCTCAACTGAAGTTTTACCCGTGCTTTCTTGTCAAAATAGCTCTTGGTCGGGTGTTGAAATACAGGGAAAATATTGATAGTTAATTGTTTCACAGTAATTGTGTGAAGAGTAGACTAAGTACTGAACAGCAAGGGAGTCTAAGTTTTACAACTTCATATGACATTAAAATTATTATTATTATTATTAATGTTTTCGTTTATTGAACCATTAGTTACCGATAGCGAATTGGGGGTTCATTATAAGACATAATTATGTTCAGTATAGATACCGGTTTCTCATATTGAACTGTTTCAAATGTTTTTACTTGGTGGAATTCTTCGAATTACGACAAGCATGTTGCTCTGACACCAAGTTTTTTACTCCGCAAAATAAATTTCGCCAAGTGTGTTGCTCTGTCACTAATTTTTTTTTGTTTGTTTGTTCGAACGATACAGGTCACAATTTTCATCCGATCATCACCCTTTCAAATGACGTGTAACACTTTTTTCTCAGACTTACTGTTTTCGAGTTATTTAACTTTGAATTGCAAAAAAACCCAAAATACATATATTGGACCCTACGTGTTCAACATGTGTACCGGAAATTATTTGCTTCCAGTCAAAATGACAGAAATATCGGCAAATGCGCATGCGCACCTCGATTTTGGGCTAAAAATGTTTTCTCCTATAGATGGCGCATTATAGGACCAATTCCTTTGAAATTTTTCAGTTATCAGTTGTTATTGACATGCTATTATTCAAATCTAAAAGACCAGAAGTCACTTTCAAGATGATGGCTCTAGCGCATTTTTATCCATTTTCTATCGTTCTGCAGTCGCATTTTGAACGAAAAGAGCAAATAACATGAATTTTTGCGTGTGGATTCCTTGAAATGTGCTCTTTCAAAAGTTCTGTTTGACTTTGAATTTCAAAAAATTGCAAAATTTGAAATTATTCTAAAAATTTTATAACTATGTCAAGAGATAGAGTTTTTAACATGCGTTCGGAAGATATTCTTCATTTTTTGCTAGGACGCCTACTTTTTGAGTTATGTGAGATTTTCTGAAAACGCTGTTCCTTTGTTCACCGGTCTTGCTGCACTGATGTTGTTTTAGCTTCTATATTGAACAAGACAGTATGACCTATTTCTTACTGATTTCTGACATCTTCGCTAGTCATATGAATGTTATCGTGTTGTTCATAATGGCCACTATCATCATTATAATCATTGTCGTCGACATTTCCATTGTCGTCATCTCCATCGTGGTCCTTTCAGTTAATTTTGCCAAGTGTCACTCAAGACCGTAGCCTATTTCTTACTGATTTCTTACATCTTCGCTAGTCATATGAATATCATCACGTTGTTCATACTCGCCACCTTCATCGTCATAACCATCATCGTCTTTTTAGTTAATTTCGCCTAGTGTCGCTCCTCTGAGTGTTGTTTGTTACTCCAACAGCATTAAAAATTGTTTGTTTGCACTCTACAGGTCGCAATTTTCATCCAATTCATACGAAATTTGCACACGTGTAGACCAGAAAGTACTGGAAGCCTATTGTTTTTGTTTATGATCGGACTTAAAATGGCAGACGTGGCGGCCATTTTGTTTCCGACGTCAGATTCAAATGCTCATAGAGCCCGCAATTTTTGACGTACACGGCTGAAAATTAGTATGGCTATTATAATCGACAGGTTCTACAATTGTGCCGTAAATCATCAACTACCGGTTAAAGATGATGGAAATATTGGTAATGGCCCATGCGCACCTCGATTTCTGCCTGAAAACGTTTTCTACTGTGGAGGGTGCATTGGCAAACCAATCACTTTCAAACTTGTTACGCGCTCGTTTCTTGTGGTTGGCTATTGTTAAATTTTGATTAAGTGGAAGTTGCTTTCAAGATGGCGGCTCTGGCACATTTTCACCCATTTCTGATTGTTCTACAGTCGCATTATGAACGGGAAAAGCAAATGACCTAAATTTTTGCATGTGGATTCCTTTCAAAAGTACTGCAACAATGTTTTTCTCAGTCTTAACATTTATCAGTTATTTGACTTTGAATTACAAAAATATGCAAAATTTCAAATTTTTCGAAAATTTTATATATTTTTGCGAAACTATATTTTTAGATAGAGTTTTGAACGGGCTTTCATTTTTGTTTTTTGCTCAGCTGCTGAAATCCTTAGTTCGAACATATGTTCGCGGCAGTCGTGGGAAATGATTTCATGTACTTAATAATTGTCATCCAAGCATCACTTTTGAGACAACTACTGCAACATTTAATTTTACAGTGTATGAAAAAGATTTAAGATTACAGTGCCAAATTTCCCACTTTGGAGATTACAGTGCCAAATTTCCCCGCTTTGGAGACAAGTTGGTAGGTTTCAAAAACTGTTAGATCAACCCTAGAAAATCGGAAATCCCAAACAAAAACTATTAATTTTGTTAGCGGAAATACTTCTCCGGATTTTAAGCCCTCTACCATGCCACTGTTACTCAACCACAAAGTAAGTGAACATGAGCCGACGCGGAGCATTGAAATGCGCTCATGAATGCACAGCAAACGGTGTGGTTCTAGGGGTGTGTATTTGTATAATAAAAATGGCCACTAGATGAAACAAAATACATTGAATCCATCAAGAAAATAGGAAAATGCTACCGTTTCCTTAACAGAAAGCTATTTACCACATTTCATGAAAATCTGTCGGGGAACTGTAGAGAAACCGAGAAAAACAGAAAAAATGAAATTGCCACTAGGGGGCACTGTGGAAATAATAGAGAGAGATGAATAAAACAACACAACCATTGAAGTCAACAAGTAAAAAGCACGCTGTATTCAAGGAGACAAATACAAAACAGGACTGAGGTCAAAGGTTAATCCACATCCTGCCCCCCCCGAAACCGAAAAAACATAACACCATTCTAAACTGACAGTTGAAGAGGATATAGTTTACTTAGCATTCGAGTTGAGTCGTGACCACCTATCTTAAGACTAACTATTGCTATCCCCACCAACCAACAACTTCGCGACACACCCTAATTTTCAATTGATCCGAGGACCATCGTTGTGTACAATAACGACATCGTCAACTTTAATATCATTGCTAGAAGATGAACTAGATTTCTGATACAAATGTCTTTCACGCAGAGCACTGAGATATTCGTCTCTAAAACTACGTCTAAAATGTTCATGTAGACGTGCCCTACGAGATTCGCTTTTGCAAATAATGTTCGTATCACCATAAGTATCATGCATGAATGCCTGCAGAAAAGCAGTGGCACTCAAATCACTGACAACTTCCAGGTTAACAGCACGTGCAAAATAAAAATGTGTTTTTTTCCACTACAAAATTTGGTAAGTTGATCGTTTAACAATGAACAGAAACATCGCTATTTTGTGACGTTTTATCACAAATGTATGCCGTGGTCCATACATTGGAAATTCCAGATCGCATGTTACGACTAAATATAAGATGACCAAAATCTCGGCTCGCATTTTCAAAATTCAGGGCCCGGTCTCCAATCTTTTTACTCGAAATGGAACTCAAAATTATATTTGGCATTTTCTTTTGGGTGAACTCAAGTGTCCATTATTCTATGCTCGAGTACACAATAACTTACGTAGATAATTTATTGCCCTTAGTTCACAGTTTGTAAACCCAATATTAAAGCAATAAGTTCGAGTTTGAACTCGAAATTTCGAGTTTTTACTCGAGTTTGTAGCACGAATATAAGGGTCTTCAAGGGCAAACTTGAACTAGAAACTCCTATGCATAAACTATAATGTATTCGAGCACTGTCTGATAACCAATTATCTTAAGTTCGCGCAAAAGGAGCAGAGAAATTGCCAAAAATAGTTTCGAGTTCGTTTCGAGTACAAAGATTAGAGACCGGGCCCAGGTCGCGCGACTTGCAGCTTGTTATGCCTAGCGCCGAGTCCCGTTTGCAACAACACCGACTCAGTAAGGACGCTTTGCTCGTTGGAACTCGTCACTAATTTAGTCAAATAAAAAACCACTGGTGCCGGTTACCCGAATAATGGGGGGCTTTGTCTTCAAATTATTATTACCAACGCACGTACATGTAAGAACAACTCATCCCATTCATAATGTATGTTAGTATTTTTTAAATTAAAATTTTTATTCCTTTTTTTTGAGTAATGCCTTTGCGCTAACTTTTGACTGACGACTGGCTTATGTCTGCCTACCTCTGCTGGGCGGTCGAAATCAAAACAGCCGCAGAACTTTAAGGGCCTTTCATACTAACGTCGACGCGTCGATGGTTTGGGGAGTTGCAGTCAGTATGAACGCTTAACTCTGGTCCTGGATCGCAGTTAACAGCTCCAGTTAACATCGCAGTTAACAGGTGGATTTAATAGCGCAGCGTCGACGCTGCGGTGCAGTGAACGCTTAACTTCGGTCCAATCGAACTTATCGCCAGGTGCCACTGTTATCGTCAACAGTTATAAGGTAGTGCCGTCACTAATAACTGCTTATGTTTTGCTTTAATAATAACCAATCGATTTAAGTATAAGTTTAATGTCACTTAGCACATGTAAATGTTTCCAAATTGAAACATTGAAAATCTTAGCATGCAACGCTACCTTGCGGTAACTTCGATGACGACAGCGGCACCAACCGCTACTTTGATGTTCATTAACTACCGAAGCCAGTATGAACGGTCCAGTTAACTGCGCTGTTTATGTCGACACTCCCCTCAGACCGGAGTTAAGTCAATATGAAAAGGCCTTTACATTGAAAATGTCATGGAATCACGGAGTCTCGAACATGAACATCCCAAACACAAAAAACACCTGAATTAGTTTTTCAAACTTTAATTACAAATAATTTAAAACTGCTCTCTAACTCAGAGCTTGTCAGCTATCACATGACTCTGCTGTGACCTACGCAGCGCGTGAAACTTGCACGCGTGCACTTTGCACTGTCACCACGTGAGGATAGTTGCAATCCAAGTGGAGCGCTGCATAGTCACTGGTCGTCTGCGCTCTAAAGTACAGCTCTAATTAGACCGCAGGACGGTATGGGCTATTACTCAACAGTTTTGTTAATTTCACTTTTTTGGGATCAACCGCTGTTCTGACATTGTTACCGTCATTTGGCGACGCGGCGATAAAGCTCTGAAAAGTGCTACGCGTTCCAACTACGTGTAGGGACTCGAATCATGAGGTAAGATTAACCACCTACCCCGATTGTCTGTTGTAGCAAGCGCCCATGTTCGGTTAACCGCCCACCCGTGATTTCTTGAAATTTCACGTTTAAGTGCCCATGTCTGGTTAACCGCCCACCCCTGATTTATTAAGTTTGCCAATTTAACCGCCCAGGGCGTTAACCCCAATGTTTACGGTAGATCCTGCAGAGGGTTTAGGAGATACAGATACAAAACAGTCACTCCGAGATGTCACAGTAGTTGAAGTTGTCGCAAAATCATCGTCAACTTTCCTCTTCACACTAAGAACATATAAGCCAATTTTCACAATCATCCTAAGAGTGGTTTGGTTGACAGAGGGTGGACACCAAAAACATACTAGAAAAAAGTAAAAATGACCACTAGATGGCGCATAATACGTTGAATCCCGCCCAAAACTGAAAAATGTCAACGTTCCTTTAACAGAAAGTTATTTACCAATGAAATTTCATGAAAATTCGTCAAGGAACTTCAGAAAAACAGAGGAAAACGGAAAAAAAAAAATTGCCACTAGGAGGCACAGTGTGTGTCGGATCCGTCTAAAAGTCATCGCCTTCTGTTGTCAACGGCATAAAAATACACATGCTAATTTACTGGAGATCCTGCAGAGGGCGTCACTAGGAGGCGCCACAGTAGTTGATGTTAGAAAATCATCGTCAACTGTTATCTTCACACGAAGTATATACATGCCAATTTTCACAATTATCCTTTAAATGGTTTGGTTGATAGAGGGGCGAACGCCAAAAAAACAGACTCAAAAATGGTAAAAATCACCACTAGATGGTGCAAAATGTCTTGAATCCAACCGAAAATGGGAGGAAGTTTCACCTCATTAATAGATGCTTATGTAACAAATTTCATGAAAATCGGTTGACGAGGACCTTTGAAGATACTGAGGCAAACGTAAAAAACTAAAATTGCCACAAGGGGCCACAGCGATATTTGGGTCAGTCAGTAGATACAGAGGCAACAGAAAAAACTAAAATTACCACAAGATGGCACAACGGTATTCGGGATGGTACGAAACTCGTCGCCCTCTGCTGTCAACCCTGGCAAACTTCAATAAGATCCTGTGCAGGGTTTTGGAGATGCAGTCGCTGAACGCCTTATAGAAGTGACGGCACTGTGCACCCACATGTAAATACTGGTACGTGGGCACATAAAAAGCTTGAAGTGTCACTTTCACCCTATTTTACAGTAGCTTAACAGATACTCCCATCCAGTTCTGTGAAACAAAATAATGCTCTGTAACCCTGGACAAATTTGGCACATCTGCCAAATCTCATTAAGATTACACAAGGCATTTACTAGATAAAGCAACAGATGCCGGACAGAAATGACTGCCATATGTACCCACATACATGTTCTTAAAACAATTTGTCTTCCCTGCGCTATCCTCACTTTGCTGACATAGGTATGATCATGTTCTGCATTGTCTTTGGTTTGGTAGTTGAAATGACGTACTTTATTTCATTGCTGAATCCTAGATTGGCAAATGCAACTCATGATTCTAAAGCGACCTTAGTTTGTCCATAGAATTAAAACAGAATCTACAACGAACTGTCGGTTCTTTCAAAAATGGGGATTGGCTGTGATGATGAAATTTGTGAACGCTCCCTTATTAATAACATCAAATTCTACAAATGCCAAGCCACATGTAGCATTTGCTGAATTGGTTACAGTAAACTTATACGGAGAACATTTTAGAAGACTTGGGGGCTCGTAATGTAGTTTGACAGAAGAGTGCCCAAATATTGGAAAATTATGGCATGTACCAGTCTGAGAATTTTCTACACACAAGTTTGAGTTGTATATTTAGCAAATATTACTTTTGTGACAAATGAAAGGCAAATATACACTTGGATACATCATTACTGTGGCTGACGCTATAATTACAACCAAGAGAGTAGATTCACAACAGTGATGACGTAGGATTATCCTCACAGCTGGTTTATGGTTTAAAACTTTCTTCAGTGTTAGTTTTGGTTTCCAAGAAACTGGGGAATGTTCTAGGATTCAACCATGCATATTTTCCCCAAACGTATGTTTGGGCATTTTCTGAGTAAATGCCAGATGGTCACAGGACTATATAAAGATGACCATGTCTCTAGTTACCTATAATAATGATTAACGTTTTTATAGTCTATCAAGAGATGAACAATGTTTTATTACTAATAAAAGTTTGAACCAACAACTGTCCTGTTTATGTCAATGTAACCGTTACTTTTTCCAATGCATTACAATCCAATTTTCTAAAACTTATCTGAGAGTGCAAGGACTTCTTTGATTTATTAACAAATGGAACATAAAATTCTACAGACTTTTTCAAAACTGTAATGATCATTTTTGTTCCTTTAAGTCACTTTTCTGACTTGACACTAAACAATGATCCAAACCCTTCACCATGATGACACTCCACATTGGACATTTCTCATATTTACACACCCATGATGTCCTCAATCTCTCTTCACGTGAAAAGCATTATCACTCAAACGTGTTGCTTTACAAACTTGTGTCAAATCTTAAGCTGACAACCTCATGTCTTCATGCTTTCCATCACATAGAAAATCTCCAATCTCATTACCATTCCCTTAAAAAACCAAAATCAGAATTGTGCCACTCATTGAACACCAACAATTATCAGACAGGAGTCTGATGATCCTTTATTCCCAAACATTTTCACCAAGACCTCGAACTTGTATCACATGCCAAAACCTTATAATTTTACCATCCAATGTGACTCGAGAAATAAATTCACTGACACACATTTTTAATCCTTGGTAAACTAAACAAGGCCAAATTGTCACACTTGTCTCACAAGCCTAAATCGTCCAACCTTTACATCTGGTATAACGTGCAGAAAGTTCTTTACATACACTCGTCCTTTTTGCACGGATGGGTATAGAGGACTGGATGGGTAGGGCATGAGGGTCTCGGATGACGTCATCATCTTGCCGTCTGTCAAAGCGTACAGACTGTAGTCGTGTCTTATGCCAACCTGAAACAGCACTTCAAAGATTAGCCACCAGGGCTTGCCTCCTCTAACAGCACTTCAGAGGTTAGCAAGAGCTTGTCTCCCTAAACTCAGCTTCAGAGATTAGCCAGGGCTCGTCTCCCTAAACCTCTTTGAGGTGATGATGTGATAACATCATTCTAAAATCTATTGGTCTATTTGAAGATAGTCTGATAAATGAGCGACCAAAACATCATGTTAATGAATATAGGCCAGAGGTAGGTGAAAATAGACCAACAGATTTTTGAAATGATGTTAGGAAGACTTGTCAGTCGAATGCATCGTGACTTCCAGACACGAAGAAAACAGACATGAATGATAATAACCTATGGATCGACAACTGCATGAAATTATGCAATAAATCAATGAGGTCAAAGTAAACGGTCTATGGTTGTTTTCCTGTGATTAAGTACTACCTCTGTGCTCAGTGGTAATATTACAACACAACAACGGACCATATAGTTGATGAACTGGTCTCTATTCGTGACCAGGGTGTTTGAACTATCCCAAAAATGAAGCCCGTGCATTTAAAGGAAAGTTTTTGAGAAGCTGGAGTTTGCATTTTACGTTCTCCATTCTTCGAGTTGAAACTGGTTTTGCAATCACCTGCAATTCTCCACATATCTATACTGCTGCTTTCTGGCAATTAAATCTAATCCATTATAAGCAAATAAAAAATTTGGTCTCAATTTTAAAACAGTATGAAGTGTAAATCTAAAGTTGCTTTCGTAACCACGGACTTGTATTTATGTATGACACATCATATGCAAGAATCAACAAAAATCGAGCAAAATGAATACACATGCTACCAGTGGATTCCAATGCAAATGAATTGTGTGTACCCGTATTATGGGAGCTGAACAGAGTATTAACAAAAAGATTTGCAGGTGCTTTGAGGAACCAACATTATCAACTCTACAAATCAAGGGTAGGCATATGACCAGGCATAGGTGTTAAAAAATGACAACTTAGAAAAAAAGGGTGCGAGTGGTTTGCTGAACCTACCGAGTCAACTGTATCAACCATTACACTCTTAAGACGACAAAAAAATTAAAAACGGAACATGCAATTCCAAATAAAACTATACAATGGCGCTTACATTTTCTCCGGGGTAATACTTCATTCCCAGCTGAGTCAGAAGTATCTGTCTAGTGTGTACCTCATTGCCAGAAGCCACTTTGAGGCCTCTTGACTTCCCAGGTGTGTTCTTCCTTTTATTTCTAGAGGAGCCTCCTGCTTTCTTAGAAGCATGCCGCACATTCTCATTTCCCACAAAAGAGGACTGACCTATAATAGTAAGTTGCATAAACTTATAAATAAGGGTTCGAGCTTTCGTATTCCAAGCCAGTCTGACATTTCTCAAATATCACGTGGGGACCGACTCGCAAGTTATGTCTACTTTGACTGGAAGCACCAATTTCAGAGAACAAATTTGAGTGTAATTTTCCAGCAATGGACATGAGCCATCTTATTATAATGGCCGCAGTGTTTTAAAAATATGAACAACTTTTCTTCAACTATAGAAAGACCAAAAATTAGCACCCTTACTGCATTTTTTCCCACATTTTACTTAAACATTGCATGTTTTCAAACTCATGGGTACATGTCCCTCAGCGCCCAGTTGCATAAAAGTTATAAGCGGTACAGCAACAATGACGTTGCATTATCACACATCACATGGTTATTGCAGAACAATGCACCTGTCCTTATGCAACAATCAAACTTACGCAGCGGAAAATTTTGAAGTTGTATACAACCCAGCCCCGAGGTGTACGATTTTCTCAACGAAGTCCAGTCTCGGACTTGGATGACATTTGAAAACTCTCTGTGAAGTTCAATCTAACATGGTCAGTCTTTTATCGTAGTTGATCTACAGTATTGCCACGTTACTCTGGAGATCTCCATTTGTGCCACAGTCATACAATTACTTCTCTCACAAAAGCCATTTCTCCAAAATATTTATGGCAAAATGATGAAATATGCCTAGTCGATACATCAAGTGATAGGTTGGTTGGCGAACAGGCCTTCTGTATTCTTGTAATTTTTGTAAGGCATTAACACAAATGGGTGTTTTCCAGCTGTTTGTAATTTTTCTGGGACAATCCTAATTGTCCACTCTTGTGAGATGGGACAGTCAGCTGAGTCACGCACATTCATGAAAAAAATTGTGTTTTAATACCTCTCAACTTGCTCAACAGAATTAGAAATCACGTCAAGCCAAAGATGGTTTTGTGCTCTCAGAAAACCTCATTGCACTTTGGTAAACTACTGCAAGACTATCAGGCCAGAGACCATGATCTGACTTTAGAATCAAACATTCTATGGATTTGAGCTGAA
The DNA here is from genome assembly GCA_002633005.1 of Phoronis australis. Taxonomy (NCBI): domain Eukaryota; kingdom Metazoa; phylum Phoronida; family Phoronidae; genus Phoronis; species Phoronis australis. The sequence goes on along the minus strand of NMRA01000619.1, from coordinate 34,310 downwards.
CAAATTGCCAGTCAACTTTTCACTTCCCTTGTCCAGTCCTAGATTTAGTGATTTTTAGCCCTCAACAAAGATGAAAATTAAATACTTTTAAGTGATTAATAATTATGTACATTGACGTTTATCCACCATAAAACGTTTGTGGAATGGCGTTCAAATAGAGCGGTACCAGAATAAATAGTCAGAGAGAGCGACATCTGGCGCAAGAACTACACTGTAGAAAGTCTTCTTACATGGCGGGAAACAAGAGTATTCGTACGCCAAAATCGGAATAACATAACGTAACATAATATTGCAGTCTGCAGTAACAAGTTCAATGATAGCCCATTCAGTAGACTGATGTATCATGAAACTATATAGGGAAGCAAAAATAGTAATCGATGAAGTATTCGACAGTTTTCAAGTATTTTAGATGAACATAGGAAAACTAAATATGTTTATAATTGTCAAGAGTGATTTTTCTCAGTTGACAAGTAATGAGGTAATTTAAAATAAAATGCTTAAATATGCTCGACATGCTGTTCTAAGCATGCCTTTCCACGGGGGAAAGTCAGATTTCATGGTTTTCTCCACTGGCATTCGACATATTTTGCGCCATTTTCAATGCTAATAAACACTCCGTTGGGTGCATTTCAACGCTCCTTGTTGCTGTTGTTAGTTTAGTCAAGTAAATAATATCGTTGTTGCAATTATTATAGATTTTGTCGTGTGTTAAGAATAAAACATCTCGGTATATTGTAATTAAAGCTTGGCATACATTCAAGTTGCTCTCTCAAGACACAATTTTGATTGTAATACAAGTATTATTACTAATTGCCACTGTAGACACTTTTATAGTTTCTATTATTCATTGTCATGTGATTTTGTTTTCATTTCTAGTCATTATACATCAGATTGAAAATTATCATGTTAAATCCAGTGTGCAGCTGATTGTGTATTTTCTTGCTTTAACAAGCAATAAAAGCAATGAAAATTATTTATTTGTCAGCTGGCATTTTTGTATTAAATTATTCATGTCACAATTCCAAGTATGTTGTAGGCTTGCAGCAATATTTTTTCCTGGTGGTTCGCAGAAACTTCTATATAACCCCATGAAGATGTTTGCGGCAAGCTTGCAGCAATGTGCGGCTGGGTCGCAGGAACTGTTCCATATAAGGACATAGAGTTGTTTGCGGCAAGCATGCCGCAAGCTTGCGGCTTGGTTACAGGTATGGGATGACAGAAAAAATATCATAATTAGGCTATTCGACAATCTTTACATTACTAGAGGGCCAACGTGTACTAGTGTGATAGATTAAGCAGCCTCGATTTCGCAAGCTGCTTAATACATGGTGAATCTGAGATTGCATGAAAAGGATGCTTCTACAAGAGGAAGCATGATCTTATAGAAAGGTAAGGTTTGTGATTCTTTTAACGATTATTCCATGTTTACAATGCTGGAGCCTGTCAACTGAAGTACTAGCCAGTCAGTCACCAGTCGGGTTAATCATTATTTGTTGTGAGTGTGTTACTATAGTATTACTTGATGTAGCACTCGGGATCTTTTTGTACATCAAAGCAGTATTATTAAAGTTTGGAAAGATATCTAACAGGTTTATCAGTTACAATTACATCAATCAATGCTGAATAGTTATGTTGTCATAGGGGATTGGGGTTGTAAAATTTGGTGCAACTGAGGTGATAGTGTTCAGTGGAAATAGCATGGTGCGGTAATTCTTAATCTTCTTAAGTTCTTTCAAGTTTCATGAAACTGTTTTGCTATCCATTGTAAACCCAAAAAAATATATTACATTTCATGAATTCTCAACGACTGGACAGTCTTAACTCATGCCTTGAAATGTTGCAAGTCGTTCAAAAATTCATACGACTGCCATGACGAACAAGGGCAACATTTTTTTCCCAACCTGACGTACTTAATTATTCATGTTTCAATATTTGTCCAGGTTCAGTGACATTATAAGGACACTTCAAGCTGCAATGTAGACAAGCTTTGTTACTTCTTTCTCTTCCTACAGCATGTCGTTCAAACACCAACAGTGCTGCATGGCACAATGTACAAGACCGTGGCCCTGGAGAAATGTGAATTGCAGTATCAAAGGAAAATGCTGCAGCAGATTGTTTGTGTGTGAAGAGGAACTACATTTGACTGCTACACCAGCCAGCCTCATTGGTGAGGATCCCATTTCATAGGCAATGAGTCATGTGTGGACGACGTATTTCCTTTCCTGAACGAAACATGAGGGACTGAAGCTAAAGAAGACCTAGTAACACTCAGGTCAAGTTCAGGGTCAGATTTTGGGCACAAAGCGAGTCAAGTGATATGATGTTGTGTTTACCTTCAAGGATCTAATTGTGGACGTTGCTGAGGCTGAATGAGGTTACATGAAGGAAAGCCATGTGCCGAAACTAGACCTTTACACAAACGCTTCTATAGGCCATTGAAAGTCAATCCCAGTGAAATGAAAACCAAAAGCATCTGGTATAAACACCTGTCCTTTCTCACTGAGTGACATTAACTTTTCCTTTCAGAAGAATGGCTTTATACTGATGGTAAAAATTTTTCAATTTGGTACACATAATGCGTAAATGACATTCAGTGATTGCATAGATTGTCTTATTGTCACAGAAAAGGCTGTTAATGTTACACATTGATGATCGAATAAACTTTTCAACTGGCAGGTTTGTCACTAATTATTCAAACCACAACATTTCTTCAGTTTTAAAGCTTCATACAGTGCAGTTGTGCTGCTTCTTTTAAAAGCAGAAGTTAAAACCGATTACGCTTGCGAATTGTAATTTTCCTGTTAACCTACAGAAATGTCAGGCGATCAAAACGAAGTATTCCCTTTGTTTGCATTTGATTTGTTTATGTGTGAAACTATTTTTAGAGCTTTCTTAAGGCCTTTGAACAGTTTTAAGTTAAGTTTTGTGTTAACTTGTCTATAACAGAAGTTCCACATGCAAGCAAAGAATGTTTTCAATCGTAACTAGCTGGATAAGAACATGCTATGCACTAGATTCGAAAATAAACAATAATCAATGTATTTAAAAACAAAATGTCAAACTGAACAACTACATACATACAAAGGAACAACATTACTTGTTAAAAACAATTGTAATTTTCCCAATACAACAGAGTCCATCCTCAGGGATATCAAGGGCTGACTTTCTGAATTAGGAGGTTCAACTTTCTCAGGTTATTGCTGAAAGACTGCCTTTCAATTTGTCGAAAGGTTATTAGTACACGGTAACACAGCTGGTTTTAGTTGTTTTCTCTCACCTGTAACAGAATAGTCAGAGAAATATTAGCAAATTATAAAAGATAACACAAGATAAACATACTTTTGGAGTATAAGAGGATCACTTACGTGGTAGGTTGGTTGCCGAGGTTTCGACCTGGTCCGCCAGGTATGTCAATGAATGAGGGATTTCCCGCCTTTCGCTGGTTAAGAATGTTCGAATACATGGGAGGTAAGTGGAGGTTCAAGAGGGGTGCTGAATGCTGATGTTTATTGACTGTTATAGCTTGCGAGCATACCAGTCCTGTTCTTTGGCTAGGATCCTGGATGTCGCGAGAGAGATGGAATGCCCAGTCGCCAATATGTGTTCCCCCACAGCTGTTGGTCTGTCTAGCTTCTGATGTTCACTGAATCTGGTGAGGAACGGTCTCTTGGTTTCTCCAATGTAGGTGTGGTTGGAATCCTGGTCACATTTCAGCTGGTATATGACCCCACATTATTTAGCCATCGGGGTTGAGTCTGACTAGTAGGGAACGGAGGGTGTTGATAGGTTTCATGTATGAAGAAATTCCGCGGGTTCTGTAAGTGTGTTGTAGGCGTTCAGACACTCCTCTTATGTATGGGATGGCAACGGAGGGGTCATCGAGTTTTTTTGTAGATTTACGACGTGGGGTGGGGGTCTGAACATCCATTCCTGGTATCCATTAGCTCGCGAAGCATCTTAAAGGAGAATGCCACCCGATTTAATTAGTCTTTTTGCCGTCTTAATCAGTCTATATCCACATCGCCTCGCATACAGTCGACCTTACCTTGCCAAGAGGTGTCGCGTTAACCTGTGAGGAAGGTGAGAAACGACGCAACGACGTCAGTGGTTCATTTGCAGAGTGAATGCCGCTATGTTGCGGTGCATCGTTCCCGCTTCTCCGAACTATGCAGCTGCAAGAAAAGCGGGTATATCGTTTTTTCGACTTCCTCCTGAGTTCGAAATGCTTAGGAAGTGGCTCGCGGTAGTGAACAATGAAAAGTACGCCGTAAATAGAAAGTATGAGGCCATAGAACATCTCCGTGTCTGTGGCCTGCAGTCACTGACAATGCCCGACACATGCCGGCTTAACAAATAACTATCAATACGTTCCATTGTCTGAGCTTGTTCACGGCGCCTCTCTAATATTTCACTGTATTCCATTTCGAACTGGTAGCCTGTGAAACTTAACGATCCACCTGCGAAGTCTTCGTCTGGATGAGCTTGCATCTAAGTTGCGATTGCGGGTTTCCATGTTGACGTTTATTATTGAGCATTCTGTTTCAAAATAAATTATTGTCATCCTAACCAATACTCATATAAAACTGAAACAAAGTCCGTCTCTTTCAATGCAATTTGTAATGCCTTTGGAGTGCTCGTGAGTGCAAATGATTTGAGAAGCCAGCAATGAATAAATCACTGCGTTACCGGCTTTAGGTGCAATAAATCTAATTGACGGGACAGCGAGGCCGTGTGAGCCCATGCTAATTCAGTGTTTGCTGACATAAACTGTTGTGAAACAACTCGATTTTCTATCCCACGGCCAGGTGTTAGGAGAATAATTATTTACATTTACATTATTCAAATAATAATTGTCAATGTACAACTTCTGCCCTGACGGTTCTGTGGCCAAAGGGGACATGGATTAGCGGCCCCTGACGAGTAAATATATTTGCAGTTTCGTGGCTAATTCACCTACATAACCACGTGCACATTACTTCTTTGGCTCACTAGTATATTTTCTTGAATGGAAGTTTAGTTTCCAACTTTGGCTGGTTTACGTTCGTGATGTCTTCAGTCTGGCAGCAACGGGCCTGATCGTTTCCGACAGAACCGCTGGCCAGAATAACGAGTCAGTCCGGCCGCGACGAGCCTGATCGGGCTCCGAGCCACTGGTCAGGATAACAAGCGTTTTGTGTGTTTAGAACTCAAAAAATCACAAGTCTAAACAACACAGATCTAGGTTCTCCTGTCTGTATCTCACGGAAAAATCCTTCGAATTTATCTCCGAACAGACCCCAAACTCCTACTACGGACCTAATTGGCCTGTCGAACTTTGTAGGCTACGGTGTGTCCAAATACCAATAAATCGTAACAGCAAAATAAAATAACACGTTTTTATAAGAACTCGGTGTATTTTTAAGGGTTTTAAATTGAAGTTTGATGATTTATTGCTGTTAAACCATGAATTGACACCAGTAACCCGTGTTGTGAACTGCTGAACAGACTGCGTGTGAAACCCATTACGTCATTGGATAATTTCAACACCTCCGTATGCCGTCAGATAACGCAAACATATGTGCCGTTATCGAGTAGAACTACTCTATCTAAATTGATACAAATTAGGTTGTTTTTGGTTGGCATGCTCCTTTAAACATGGTCAACGTCTTCGACATAGTGTCGGTAGTCTGTGTCTCTGTGATGTAACAATCAGCTCTATCCAGGAGGGTACGGGTGTCAGAATGTTTGTGCTTTAAAGGGTGGTTGGATGAAAACTGGAGGTAGTGGTCCATATGTGTCGGTTTCCTGTAGATCTTGACAATGATGGAGCCATTATCAACTACGTGTACACATAGATCCAAGAAAGGTAAGGTTCCGTCGAGAGTCAATAAACATCAGCATTTAGCGCCCCCTCTTGAACCGGGACCTCGGCTTCCACTTACCTCCCATGTATTCAAACATTCTTAACCCGCAAAAGGCGGGAAATCCCTCATTCATTGACAAAGATATGGCGGACCAGGTCGAAACGTCTGCAACCAACCTACCACGTCTCTAAGTTATCATCTCGTACTCTATGCCTCTAGAGACCAATGACCAACCTATTCTCCAGAAAAATACTTTTGTAAGGCAGAACTTATTTGACATTTAATCTTCATGTTGATATGTAGAAACTAATAATCCTTGTTCCCAAGCCTGATTCAAGATCTGAATTAAAATATGTGAAACAAGCTAGAAGTGATGCATTTTTCATGACACCTAAAATGTGTTTCTGATCTCAACAAATAAATTCACTCCAGGTGTCAATATTTATTACAATCCAATGTTACAAATATACTGAATAGCTCATTATTGTTGATTCGGTAACTATACTGTGGTAGTGCTAGGGGTGGGGTCTGCTATAAAGTAAGGAAACTCGCTCATCTAGAGAATTTTACTGGACATGGCATAGTTTTGAAGAGTAACTGCTGTGAAAAAGTCACCCTTGACTTCTAAGCGGCACGTCCCATACAGCTCTTACGTATATTGGGAGCACTCCCACCCAGGACAATATGTGAATATGTGCTGCTAGCCTACCATACGGGTGCCAGGTGAGTTTCTGAAGAGAAACACTCAGTTCCACTGAATAAACCCGTTATTCAGTGGGGGGTAACTGGTGGGGATAACATGACTGAGCGATGTCGATAAAAAGTAATTGCTAAAAATTCACCAAGTAATGTGCTTATGCAGTTTCTCAATGGAAATGCATAGAGTACACACGGGGCATGAGGCTTCGGCATCCACGCACATTTTGTCACTTGGTTGACCCTTTTGACAGCAATTCTCCACACCTGTAGTAACCTTAGGTCTTTTGGGAATTTGTGACCACCTGTCGAAGATTTGCACCCGGGAAAATAGCAATAATAAGGCTTAGCGCGGCGACCTATTTTTAGAACAATTCCGTCTTTTTACCAGATGTTTACATACAGACAGTGACACATGCGCAATTCAATCACCACTATTACAGCAGCAACACCCCATCGAACAGCCCCATTGAGAAAATGTTGCCGAAAATGTTTTCTGAATGTTTCAGGAGAATCCTGGGCCCTGTTCAGGAGAATGACACTTGCGAGGTACTTGTGGCAAGAAACGCTGGGTTATGGAATGGAATTATTGGTAATAGACATTATTCAGAGGTGGTAACTGGTTCTCAAAGCAATTTTCATCAGGCAGTCAGGGACCACACCTCTCCAACTAATATTGCAAATATATAGTACTCCTGTTTAAAGTCAGGATTCCAGACAATACCAGTTTTCAGAGGCCTGATATCAAACTTTCTTAATGTTAATTGCCAGGTTCAGTCTTTCGTCCGATGTCACGATGTAAACACCAATTATTTCCCACATTGAATGAATACTTTAATGTAAAAACTCATGGACTCAAATCAGTAGTCAACAAATAAAAACCTGTCCAACAATTTGGTAAATTTTTATTGTTATATCTTTCGCGAGAGAAGAATTCTACACTAAAACTTTTCACGATGAATTCAATTCCAGAGGCCAAACACTAGTTTCTTGACATTTCAACTTATTTCAGCCAGTACTTTATTGCTGTGAAAAAAATTGCCAATGCAATAATTGCCCTGTACAACACCATAGGACCTTAGATCAACTTTCGTGACATCAAAGGTGGATGTAGAAAAGCATTATTCAGCCACAAGGCACCACTGAGTAATGCGACACAATGAAATGCAGGGATTCCCCTGGGTGGTGAATGACCAAAGCGGTGTGTAAACCCCGTTGCCGCATGCAAATATGAGAAGTGGGATCCCCTTATTGTCTGTTTTTTGAAAGGAGCGTGGTGGTAAATGCTCGAAGCGGGTGCGGAACCTGGCGCCTCATGCGAGCATGGGATGAAGTGAGATTCTCCCATGGAGGGGTGGTGCTTGACCTTCCACAGGCAAAATTTGAAAAACTAGATGTAATTGGGTGCAGTTTGGTGCATTATACAAGTTTACTCATCATAGACAAGACCTTAAAGTCCTGGTCTCACACGTTGTTAACCCTTATTACATGGTTAGAGGATGTTATAAGGATCCAAGAAGTACCTACCCCATAAATAATACACGATCCGTACTCGAAAAAAGTTTAAATGAACGCGCCACTCACGATTCGCACCCGACGAACCACCGCCATTTTGAACTTACTGCGAACCCGGAAGTGCAATTCATTCAGAAACCCAGGCTATGAAAATGCCGTCAGTGTGAATGGACGAGTGCCTGTTACCAGCCTGCAAATGGGGATAAAATAATTGACAGCGCGCCTTAATTTTAATAAAATCAAAATACGGACAATTTTATCGAATTTGCTGAAGAAATGTGGCGAATAAATTTTGACAGAAATTATTTTGCCGGACTCGGTACCACAGCCTATCGGACCCGGTGCGGATTGAGACCAGACACTGACGAACGGTAAAGGAATGTGGTTGCAAGCTGTTTTGCCAAAGTAAAATGTTCAAATCATAAATGCCGTATACATTCAAAGGTTGTTTCAGACACTTGCATAAAATTACGGGCTGGTTAGTCCTGTGTCACAACAGCAAAAGTTTCCATGATATGAAAGTGGACATACATGTAAGTATTACCATGGTGACGAAATAGTGTTTCCTTACACCAGCATTTGACGAGCATGATTAAAAAATATGAAGTTGCAAGGAACAAGAATTGGAAGCTTAAAGCTTCACAATCCAACATAGCTGATTTCTCAAATTAAGATAATTGAAATAAGAAGCAATAAGTTACAACACATGACTTGAAAGCCATTGAAACTTAAAATTTAGAAAAATATGAATCATTTTGTGACACCTAATCAAGCCTTGAACAGCAGTTGACAGTCAAACAAAAAACCATTTCAAAATTATTTCAACTATTTTTTTAGCTTAGTTTAAGATCACCTGAATGGGACATTCACAGTAAAATAATTCGAATATATCTTATATTTTTGCACCAAAAACACGAAAATTGAACAAAGTTTCTTGTTTGTATCAACGTTTGTCAAAATGTATCAACGTTAAATCTTCACAAATTACAAAGTAACAGGTTGAACATGCCTTCCAGTTCAGCAAAAGTCGCCATGTTGTTGGTGACGCCAGAAATAAGATGAAGTCCAACAGGAATTGTGAGCAATTTATCACTTAATGAGTAATAACTGCGAGGCTGAAATTTGGTGAACACTGTTGAACCATGAAGACTAGTGAGTAAAGATATGTCTCACTAAATTTCACCGTAAATTGTTGGCCAAAACAATTTACACAAAGTAGGGAGGACAATCAAAAAGTAGGTCACGGTGCTCCATATCTGCCTCTGTGTAAAACCCACGTCGGCAAATTACCCGATTTCAGACTTCAACGTTAACTATAAGACAATTTTGTGTTATAAATCGTTACCTTAGTCTTTATTTGTAAGTTTGTAATCTTTTTGTATCAAATTAGCGCTGATAAATAATTTTTTGTAAGCTTTTTTTAGCGCACGATTTTCCGCCAAAAGTACCTCTTGTTCCTCCTATCCAAAAGAGCACTATACTCTCAAATATAAACATGAAATTTGGACAGGATGTAGTTTAGATGCGTGCGCATCTCCTCAAGTTGTTTTCTTGAAGTCAAGGCCAAGTTTTCATGGCGAGTTTTCGATCGTCTGGAAGGCCTAATTTTGGTCGGTCGGGAGATTGTTGTTTTTCCAGTTGCGCAATATGCCCCCCCCCCGATTTTTAGATGAGGAATTTATCACTCTTTTAATTGGTAATTATTTAAATTTCAGAAATTCTGTCAAACTGCTGCGAATTGGCACTTTTCAAACAGCAGTCGTTAGTTCACTAAGTCGCCGCATGTCAGCGCCATCATCGGCTACGTTAAGTTCAATGGCATCGCAACTTCACCGTTCGAAATAAAGTTGTTACAAAGTTTTTGTTGCGTAAATGATGAAATCCTTTATGTTAAGAGTGATTTGTTTTCCCAAATGGTCTTTTGTCTACTTTCTGATGTTTTTTGCCATGATACGATCTAATAGTACATGGGTGGCACCCAGCACTGAAAAAAGTGGGGGAGCTATAGCCTCCCCCAGCCCCCTGTCACTGTCAGGCAATGATGTTTGCCCATGTAGTAGTATTCAGGGGCAGATCTAGAATTTTTAGATAGGGGGGGGCAGGGCAGAGTATTACGCAGGATTTTATCCGTAAGATATTTGCACCCTCAAACTGCCAAATGAAATAAGTTTTAGGGGGGCCACGGGCCAGGCCCCCTTGCCCCCCCCAAATCCACCAATGCTCTTTACCTTTTAAGCTGTGTAATCCATTGTTTTCATCAAACATGATGAGCCTGTTCTATATGCTATAACAACACACTTAAACAGCAATATCTCTGTAGAAATCGATCCAAACTTCATATACCGTAATCGTTCGGGTTAACGCCCATGCTCAGTTAACCGCCCACCCCCTACTTTAGGTGAATTTCGATTTAACCGCCCACTGCTCGGTTAACCGCCCCCTGCTATTTTTGAAGATTTCCAATTAACCGCCCACTGCTCGGTTAACCGCCCATCCCCTACTTTTGACGATTGGTGATTACCGCCCTGTGCTAATAGGAAACGCGAATCCCCGACCTTTTAGATTAAGATCGATGATAACATTGAGTGCAACGACGGCCTCAGAGACCGCGGTTTAGCAATGTGAATTATGATACCAGTAACAAATTATTGTAACGGGTCATCGATTAACTTCAAAATGTAATACTTGAACACTTTGTCACTTTCTTTTCTTCTCATGTTCGCAAACTTTAGGAACCGCGCTGGCGTCTACACCTCCACTTTCAGCCACAATCTCTGCCGCACTGAGTTATCGACTACAGTGCACTATATAAAAGATGCATTCGAAATAACCAGGTCAGAGAAATGTGACATTGCTTTTGCCAACCCTCTGAATGCGCTTTAGGTTGTAAGCTCTCGGGATTTTGAAGAATTCCCATAAACCGCGAAAAGTTGATAAATTCTTTATATTTTGGTGAGTGTAATTGCCGGGTTATCGAGATCCCCGTCTTTCGAGTACTCTCGTCACGGTAATTTCGTCGCATATAGTAAACCGGGGTTACTTACCCGAACAATTAAGGCTTCGTCTAAGAATTATTTTTACCGAGAATAGATGGTTTCATTTGCTAACAAAAGCTGCGTCTCGCAGTCGAAACGAAAACCGCAACGACGGTTGTTCAAGGTCGACACTGGAATCGGCCGACTTCTTGTTTGCTAAGTCGACCAGTAAAAACGCGAGTGTAGACAGAAACTCGTGTTTGTGTTTTGCAATGTAACTTGGTGGCAATTTTTTGAATGTAGAGTTTGTTAACAAAAAGTTTGTTATTGTATTTAGCCATTGAAAGGCCAGAGTACCGTACATGTCAACTCCACATACCGGCAACATAAACAGGCGAATCGACAGTGCATGGCAGCTGAATAGTTGAACCCGATTTCGTGATTGATTATACATTTTTATGCTTTTTGACCATTCAGACCAGGAGTACATTCTGTTATCTCGAAATGATTTTGAACTGAAATTCGGAACTGCTGGTAGTCCTTGTCTACGTGACCGTCAGTTAAGTTGTTTATTATGGGAGTGCACTGATCACAGGAAAAATGGGTCAGCACGTGACCACAACTGGGTTAAAACGACAGCACAGCTACCGTCTGCTACGCAGGTGAACATGTTCAACGTCTGCGAAGTATAGTGAAATAATGAGCATAATTCGCAATAATCGGTCTCACCTGAGGCGCCATATTATGTAGCAAACTTTCTATGCAAGCGTTCGGAGTTTGACCACACTCTACATTTTCGAAACTATTTGTTAATTAGAGTGCGCAGAGTACGCACTTGGTGGCGATAAAGTTCTTTTCAAAGTGTTAGGCGATCCCAGTATGTGGCTTAGTACGTGTGGTGACTCAGATCATAAGGTAAGATTAACCGCCCAGGGCGGTTGCCGGTCGTAATAAGCGCCCATGTTCAGTTACCCCCCCCCCCCCCGATTTCTTGAAATTTCACGTTTAAGCGCCCATGTCTGGTTAACCGCCCACCCCCGATTTTTTGGGTTCGCCAATTTAACCGCCCAGGGCGTTAACCCGAACGATTACGGTAATACACACCACCATGTTTGTCTCAATTAGACGAATCTTTTTATATGCAGCACATGTATATTCTTTTATTTTTTACGAAATTATGTAAAAATATTTTACGCATAATTGTCGCATTTCAACGGCCATTTTCTCGTCAACCGCTCATCCACTTTTTCTGATTTTTGCACCATTTTATTTCTCACACCAAGGGCTTTTCAAAAATGTATGACACATGGATATTGTAAAAAAATTAAAAAACGTTGTCCTCCCTACACAAAGTTTTAAACTAGTAGTAACTTATCCGCTGTCCTCCAATATGGCCGACGCGATACGAACAAAGTGACACAAATTTCGCCACAAAAATTGCAATAACTTTATTTGATTTTTACTGATTAGAATGCACTACCTTTCCGATGACAGCAAAGCACTTTTTCAAAACGAGAGAAAAATCAAAACGAAAAAAATTGGTTCGACTCATATACTGGGGAACCCAATGTTCGTCCGCCTAAGCATAAAACCGACTTGCTGTTGTACTCACCGAATTATTCCACTTCAAAGTTATGATCTGAATAGGATTCGATTTAACTCTCACAGATATACCGCATTCATCGATTCGGAAGTTTTCTTTAATTTGTGCCGAGTTATTTCAAATGTGCACTGCCTTCGGCAGCCATTTTATT
>NMRA01000618.1:230411-245311 GCA_002633005.1 Phoronis australis | reverse complement strand
TCGAGGCTGTTAATCTATCACCACTAGTACACGCACGCCCTCTAGTTATTGTAGATTTTCCGAATAGCCCCATTGTCGATGATAGCAGTGGCCCCTGACAATAACTTCTTCGATGTAACCGAAGTTACACCACAGCATCGACTCTCCGCTTGTCTACTGTGAAGTCACCTGGCACAGTTAAGTTCGATTCAGGACCGAAGTTAACCCTCCATACTAACTGCAACTCCACAAAAACATCGCCATGCCGACGTCAGAATGAAAGGGCCTTACCAGTTTTAACTACATGTTAAAACGCTAACATGGTGTAACTAGTCCGGGTCAGCGTGAATCAGTACTACTACTAGTAGTATTAGAACAAAAACTGAACAGCTGATCGAATTGAGGCTCTTCAAAATGATTCGAGTCCGATGTACATGTATGCTGACTGAGGTCAGTCACCCATCAGTGAATGCTTTAACCGTGTATACGAGTCATTGAACATTTCATAAACAGCACACTTACTGACTTATACTTGTCCATTGAAAGCCTAGTATTGTTCATTTGTTGTAATGTAAAACCTTCACGAGTTCGAACATTCAGTCTTGTCCTCATTGTTTCTCACCTATCGAACGCGTAGCTTACAGGTACACGGTTTGTTGGTAATGCCGCTTTTTGTACTGGCTAACACATCTTTTTCTGAATCTCGTAGAGCAGGACGACTGCGTTTCGCCATCGGACGTACACTACATAGACCTAGTAGTCTCCGCCATTTGTTTTGTAATAAGTTCTGTTGACCTCTAGATCTGTGACTGCACATGCGTTGTTGTAATGTTTATAATCTGTTTAGCATCCCGGATACCAAATTCGTTTGTAGTATTTACAACGATTTTTTTCAAAATTTTTGCACAAGGTGAAAGTTAATAACTTTTTGAACTCCATGTCACATCAAAAAACCGGCTTAAACGGAGTTAAGAGTTTTTTTCTTCTATAACTCGGACCATAGGCCTTCAAAGCGGCATGGAACGCGAAAGCTCGTCTAAATACCTTTTAAACAATTCTTGACGAAAGTACCATCTCGCAACGTCTAGTACAGAGTCATTCACTTCCCCCAAGAGGAAATACGAAAAGTGTCGCAAAATTCACGATTTTTGAAATACGCTTGAAGGAAAAAACCTGTGGTAACCACAGAGTTTCTAATCTCCTTCCCAACCTGATCTCCTTCCCTTTTATGATCAATGCGCACATGCGCTCACAGTCATTCGGCAATCAGCTGACTGAGACGATAGATATTAGCGGGAGATTGCCATGAGTGATCGCACCCCGATTCTGAGTTCAACAGCACGGTGCATGTATCAGGCAAGCCAGTGAAGCAAGCAATTTTCCAAAAAAAGAATTCCAAGAGCATTTTACAATATATTTGAATACTAGGATACCTTTTTAACTAGTGTTAGTCACTTAAGACGTACATCAATTGCATCTTAATAGGATTGACTCCTTGAAGTTGCCTTTGTTTTTTTAAATTAAAGGGCAACTGTCACATTTTTCCTGTAAGGGAAATGTGCTACTTCTAAGTCTTGCCATACCAAATACAGAAACGTGCTTTGCCTTTTGGTAGAAAAATCAACCAAGTGACGAGCAGTTGACAGATCGTTTTTTAAATTTGAATTTTAAAAAAATGCTTTTCTGTGAACAGAAGTTCAAAATCTTTACGTAAACATACCGGGTGAGCATGTTGAATTCTGTTTCAGTGGCAGGGAATTACTTTGAATACTGCAATTTAGTCCCATTTTTCGCATTCCGGACCACTTTAATATTCCAAGTGAGGTTGAAATATGGCTGTTCGTATTAAGATGGGGTATAAATAATTGTCGATTTACTTTTTATGACGTAGTTTCAGTTACATTTGAGGACAATATTTATCACCCTCTTTTGCTGTTTGCAATGCAAAAGGTTTACTCATATTGACATTTTTTCCATTAGATTGAGCGGGTCTGCCGTGCTCCCATCGGCCATCTGTTGTTATTTGTGTCTGCTTTTGGCGTCCGCCTCAATATTCCCAAACCGTGAAGGATCGTCGTGAAATTTCGCACATGTGTTTCTATTCAGATGAGCACGGCTGGCATTGCGTTTATTCGTAGAGATCCAACTGCTGTTTCCTGTTTCAATATGCATCAAGGTCCTCGGTGAATCTTCATGAGGTTTGGCTTATATGTTCTTATTGAGGAGAATGTGACTGGCGATAATTTTTAGATGGATCGAACTTCTGTAGCATCCCCTTGTTGCACTGTGACACATCTTCATACATTACGTCCATGTAAAGGATTGAACGGTACTTGTCAGGTCAAGTGAGTGCTATGCCTTGTTACGAAACTTGACAGAATGGCCTTTCAGATGAGACCGCAAGTGTTAATGTTGTCTTAGTTTTATTTTTTTGTCTCTGGAATTGCCATTGTATTACTGATAAGACGTCGCCCCCTAATTTTCGAACACGATATAGCATTGTCTGGACATAACAGTGATGCAACTTGCAGTGGCATCTATACTTATTTGACGTCCACCTTGCTTTCTACCTAGTGCTTGATCGATGTACGTGGAATTCAGCTGATATATTAACGAGAGGACCGGGAGGTCCCCCTTCCACTTTTTAGACGACTTGCTTCACGTCTGCAAAATGTTATTTAAAGTTTACTAACACTACTATTAATAGAAATGAAACGTCAAAAGTTTTAATTTTCCTATTCTTATTTTACTAGTATTATCCCCTCGTGGGAATGCTACACGAGTCTCAGGTTTATGACATGGGCAAAACCTCTTTTGACGAAATGTCCAAGAGGTTTTGCCCATGTCACCAATCTGAGACCAGTGTAGGATTTGTTTTCTCGCATGGATCGTAAAAACGATCTTTTTTGACGAAAAACTCGACTTGCCTAAAACTTTCAACCACATTACGCAACTTTTGTACTCACACGCCTACGCAATGTAAAGTAATTCAGTTACTTTTTGTTTATAGTTTTAATTTGCATTTAGCTTTCGTAGCAAATATTCAAGTTAGAATCTAATAAATAATCTTTGAAGTTGTAATATTAAAACTTAAAAAATGCGCATAAATAACTGTCTGCAAGGCTTCCCCGCACGTTAGCACTGAATTGACCTTGAGACGGCACAGTTAGACAGTCTAGTCTCGCCGCGTTTCTTGAGTTGGGGCTCATGTCCGTTTGAATGAACGTCGATATGGAATTCGCCGCCGAAAATGGATCCGTTTAAGAATTTTTTTTTCCCTGTCCTTCAACTGAGACTGCTGGGAGTACGTACAGTTGCGACACCCGATTTGTCAATCATAACCTTGTCACCTTTTCGGAATTCCGGCATTGTTTCGTTGGCGCTCGTTTGGTTGTTCTAGTGTTTTGCAGACCATAAAATGTAAGGCTTATGGATTCCTACTTTCCACTAATTTGTGATTTTCCCATGTAATATCAAAAAATTATGTACACGGTGTTATTAACACGTCATGTGAGAAAAATATTGATTACACTGTCTCTGTTGCAGACCAGACTTAAAATTGCTTGCGTTCTATATTTCCACGCCCGTTCAAGATTTCCATATTTAAAAGTAGAGTAGGCCTAACTGCGTTAAAACATTGGCTGGTGATAATAGTAGGCTAGTGGGTGATGATCAGGGTAATGAACCTCTCGAGTTTGGCAGAAATGTCAAACCCATTACTTTGAGACATAATTTTGTTTGTGCAATGTTGTTTACGAAAGCGCCATATTGAATGTGTGAGTTGATTGGTACATGTAAATGATTAGCTAGCGATGGCCCGATATACATCTAAACGAATTATTAAATTATTGAGCTGTTGATGTTTTATCAAATATCTTGTTTTTGTTGTGGAAAGTATGATTTCTTTGCACTTTGAAGAAGTAATTTGAAAGTTTGACGGTATAGGGTAAACCTGCCTGGCGTTTGTGAAGTACAAACTGTAGGGGCTTCGCCTTTGTTGTGAGGTGAATTTTTTTCTAAAATTCATTTCTATTTTTTGTTAAAACACGACGACATTGAGTTGTGTTATCCACGGGTTTAATTTGTGTTAGTAGGTCGACCCGTGTATTTTTATTGGGACTAATAGCAAGGTGACACACTTGAACCTGATGCTCGATAAAAAGTCGACAGCACCGTGTCAACACAGATGGTGTTTGCTGTTTAGCTGTAACCGTGGTGTACGCGTTTAAATATCTGACTTCAAAAAATGGCACGGCTCACAAGTGTTATCAATATCCTCTAGAAAAGGATGGCACCAAACATGTGAAGTTGTTCAGCCTGAGTGCAGAGGATGCCACATGATTCACATACGGGCATTCTAGTTAAAGGAGCATGCCACCCAAAAACAACCTAGATTGTATCAAATTAGATCGAATAGTTTCATTCGATAACAGCAAGTTCACAGCTCTTTTACCTGACGGCAGACGGAGTTGTTGAAATTAACCAATGACGTCAGAGGTTTGAATGCAGTCTGTTCAGCAGTTCACAACACGCTTACTGTTGTCAGTTTATCGCTTTAATTCATTGTTTTGCACCAATAAATTATGAAAGTTCGATGTAAAACCCTTAAAAATATACCAATTTAATGAACCAACGTGTTATTTAATTTCGCTGTTTCGGATTTTTAGTATTTGAACGTACCGTAGCCCAAAATGTTCGGTAGGCCAATTTACCAAATAGCCTGGTCGAGGGAGTTTCGGGTCTGTTCGGCGATAAATTCAAATTATTCGTCCGTGAAATATGATAGCTGTTTGCTGTAATTTCAGACGCAATTTTTCAGTTCTAAACACACAAAACGCTTGCTTTCCCGGCCAGTGGCTCGGAACCCGATCAGGCCCATTGCGACCGGACTGAAGACATCACGAACATAAACCAGCCGAAGTTGGAAACTAAACTAGTCAAAGACTACTTTTTTCTAAAATCGCTCTAAGGTGGTGACGTGTTACAACTATTATTAAAATCTCTTGGTCAATTTACACCGACCTGTTGTCTATTTACACTGTCACGACGTTTCGGTCGGTCTTGTCTCCGGCCATCGTCAGTTGTTCCCGCGTTCTTAGAAGAACGAGCACGGATATGTGGTAGTACACTCATGGTGTGACTTTTGTCCGAGGCACGATTTGAACCCACGATTTCAGAAACTACAGATAATTTGAGTCCAGGACCTTAACCACTACACCACGAATGACTCCGTGTAAACTAGACTATACAAGTGAGCCAAAGGAAAAATAGGCATGTGATTATTTTGGTGAATTAGCCGCGAAGCTGTAAATCTACTTACTAGCTCGTCGGGGGCTGCGAAGTCAGGTTACCCTTCCGTAGAACCGTCCAGGCATAAGCTGTACAGTAACAATGATTCGAAAAATGTAGAG
Organism: Phoronis australis; assembly: GCA_002633005.1. Classification (NCBI taxonomy): domain Eukaryota; kingdom Metazoa; phylum Phoronida; family Phoronidae; genus Phoronis; species Phoronis australis. The sequence continues at coordinate 239,921 of NMRA01000618.1, read as the reverse complement.
GAATATCTAAATAAAGATCCCCTAACATCTGACCATAGGATGTAAAACAGAATGATTGTGTTTCACAACAGCTTTCTGTCGGCAGACACTGGATCGGCATGCGCTCACATGGCCTCGATGCCCGGTCAATTAGTTTATTGCATTTAAAGTCGGTAGCGCAGAGATTTATTCATTGCTGGCTTCCCAAAACATTTGCACTCACGAACACTCCAAGGCATTGCAAAGTGTGTCTAATGAGACAGACTTTGTTTCAGTTTTAAATAATCGTTGGTTAGGGTGAGAATAATTCATTTTGAAACAGAACGCACTATAAAACGTTAACTCGCAGTCCCGACTTAGACGAGCGCTCATCCGACGAAGACTTCACAGCTTACCGTTAGGTTTCACAGGCTATCAGTTCGAACCGGAATGCACTGATCAAGGAATAATAGAGAGGTTCCGAAAACCGTTTGAATGACTTTTCGTGGGGTCAGTGAGCTAACTGCACGGTAATGGAACGACTGACGCTTGCATTTGCTGCCACGCAATTCCGTAAGTAAACGCCTTCTGGGAGAAGCGCAGATGTGTCTTACGGACCATCGTGATTTTGCACCGCATCTAAACAGTGCTGTGTTTATGCCGTTTTTTTATGGCTGAGAAAAAGAACTGGCAAAAACATCCTACACCCAGAGGACCAAACAGAAGCCTCACGAACGAATCGGTCATCAAACAGGCTATATAAAACGTTATGTTCTCATACCTTGAATTAATATTAATTGTTAATGTTTTCATGGCCAATTATAATTCTCCATAATCAAAAATCGATCAACAACCGATCCGACAAAATGCAGGCCACTAATAGACACTGAGAAGTTTCACGGCCTCATACTTGGTATTAACGGCGTACTTTTCATTCTTCACTACCGCAAGCCACTTCCGAGAGCATTATGGGCTCTTGAGGAAATCGAAAAACGATATACCCCCGCTATCCTCGCAGCTTCATAGTTCGCAAAAGCGGGAACGTTACACCACACCTGTCACCATATCGGCACTCACTCTGCAGAAGAACCACTGACGTCGATGCGTCGTTTCTCACCTTCTTCACGCGTTAACGCGACACCTCTCGGCGAGGTAAGATCGACTGCACGAGGTGACTTGGTTTTCGACCGATTAAGACGGTAAAAAAATTATTTAAGTCGGGTGGCATTCTCCTTTAATACCTCTATTTTTCGCAATTTTCCCATCTCGTGAGAAAGGGGATGTGTTCACGAGGTCATTTATAAGTGATAACAGGTAGCCAGGTCATGGGAGAAGAATTGCGGCTGCCAACCAATATTTCCTTTTTAAGATGCTCTCAAAATGTGTTAGTAAGAGAAGAATAACGATGCTTGAGAAAAGAAGCGAAAGTCGTAAGAAATTAATTCTAGTTTTGAAAAAGAACTATGTTAGTGGGAACGACCGTGCAATACTTAACTGTTGATGAAGGCGCAAGCCATTCAGAAGTACCCACTGATGTTTTCGCAGACTCAAGTTTATTTTTAACTTTTGCTCAATTGCTATGTATCTATAATTCAGTAGTGTACGTTAGGTTATCATAGATATTATCTAGCACTACTGCTACGATATCCTGCCGAGAATTTATTTCATTTGGGTATGTCCCAGCAACACTGAAGTCCAAGTTGGGGCATCCTCCGTCCTGTTTTTTCCGTTCACCCATTACAATTTCAGTTGTCTTCGGCAATTCATAATAGAATGTGATGGCACTGCTTGCAGATTGCATCATTTTCGTTAAAATGTGTACTAACTGAAATTTAACACAAGACATCTCTTTAAAACGTTGCCCCGAACAATGATCTGTCAACAGAGCCTCATTTTTTCAACCGAGCTAAATATACACATTTTCGTAATTCCAGGCTACACTTCATTGGTTAAATGCTCAACCACTCGGTCATTTTCCAAACCCTAGGAAACAATCATATACATGTACGTGTTTTGCATGCAGACACATTTTATTGTCTGCCTTTTCATGATCAGACATAAGGTCAACAACTCGAGTACCGTGTCTGCTTATAAGCTAGGACTAATGTGAACGATACTGCTCTCTGTGAAACGTAACTTGGTTTTCCTTGGTTTTCTTGCGCCACTGTAGTACTCGCGGAAGATATGTAAAACTGATTAGCTAATATTGTTGTTAACAGCGCCATCTACTGCTCAACATGTAAATCAGTTTAATCTTTACAAATGTCATTTTTTAAGAAAAATTTCTACCTAAAGCATGGGAACCTTTTAATATAATGAATAAAAATGGTTTGTATTTCTTCTAATCTGCATCTGTGATAATTGGGTCATTTACAAAAAAAAATTAGAAGAGTAGCGACAACTCTACATACCGCTTACGGTATGCTTTAAAGTGGCATAGAACGTGAAAACATGCTAAATTGCATTACTCAGAGTTGAAACAGTGCTCAGATTGTTCACCAGAGATTTTAACAGTGTGCTTGTAAAGATTATGTTGATGTCAATGCATTCTTCCTTTAGTTTCACATTTCAAAAAGACCTGTCAACTGCTCGTCACTTTGGGCATTTTCCCCTACACAGCAAAGCACGTCTTTAAATGCTGTGGCAAGACAAAGACGTAGCAGATTTCCATCATTGAAAATGTGACCTCTGACCTTTGATGTAAACAATACGATGGTGATTTTGAGCAGCATTCAGTTATTATTATGTTTATTATTTGGGCGCAGAATTTGAAAGGTGTATAGGTATGAAAGAGTTTTTATTTTGTCTGTGCTTCAAAAGTAGTGAATTTCACGCTTTCTTTTAAACACTTTTGCAATATTCAAAGTGGACAACTCTTACGTTAGCATCCCCTAAGAAGTATATGCTCAACGATCTGATTACTGTGATTTTTACGAGTTTTGCATTCCTTGCCTCTTCAAGAAATATGTTCATACGATAGCCTGAGCAGCCAGAGATTGCTTTCCAGTATGAACCTCCTCAACAGAGTTTCACTGAGACAGCAGCGACACGCACTCCCTTTAGAATCACAAAATTTGGTTTGGATTTGAAATCGCTCTCGTCCTGACAGATATAGTGCAAATGGCGCGCGTAAACTATTTTGCATCAGAGGCCATCTTCAGTATTCGAGGACAGGTCATGTCTAGCCACGGTAGTATGGCTTCGACAGGCTCAGTTACACATCCTTTCAATACATTTTGGGTTGCGTTTGTTTAAATCAGCATTTTTAAACCAATTCGAACAATTGCGCGTTCATTCGCGTTTCAACTGCGCCCTTTCTTCTGCTTTGCGGTGTAGTTCTATCTGCAACGCCAGAAATTTGTAACATGCACTACACACAATTTGCCGATAGCCTGTCGCATAGAGTGTATGTTAAGACTTGTTACTGCCAAATATCAGCGTCATTGGTCAAAAATTTTCCACGTCTCTTGAAGTTTGAAGTTTGCCCCATTCAGGCCTATGTTAACGATAGTCCGGAAGCCCATATTTGAGCGCATAGCTCATTTTGAAGTCAAGTTTGTGGCTGAATTCATTTTGCCATCGGATTTGCCGATAGCGGAGGTGATTACCAGGAGTACTCATAGGTTGCTGGTCCAAATTTCATGCTGTTTTTCGAAAAATTTTCCACGTCTCTTGTGTTCATAAAATGGATCCACGTACAGTGCTGTGAGATTAAATGTTGCCGATCGCCCGGCTGTCTTGCAATGGAATTTGCACTCTGTATAGATGAGAGATTATCTCAGAATCATTTTCTCATCCGGTATGAGTTTAGAAATACTTTCGAAGTTTGAAAAAAGTCGGATTTCATACAGTTTTATGCAGGTTTTTCGCCTGTGAGTATACATGTAGTTGATACTGGTTATCTTCAAAATGTTGTTTCGTTTTGTGATCCACAGAACGTTGTCCTTTCGTCGTAAAGGCGACGGCAACCTTTTTTCATGTCATTTTGAGCTAAAATAAAGTTGGTTGGTTATCCTAGACATATTTTCCACTTAATTACAGTTTTTTGTAATTTTGTTAATTACTCGTCCGCTACTCCGAAAGTGACGTTTCAGGAGGCAAGCATTTCGCGCCAATTTCTTTTCATATAGTCTGACTGTGAGAGCTGCTGACTCAGTCATTGTTCTACCTCGGTTGTATTTGCCGCACTGTTGCTGCGTATCGGGATGTACTAATTATCGTCTCACGCGCGCTTTGGGAGTACCTTAGCATCGCTTTCCGATGGATGACACACTTCGCCGCACTTGGCTCACTCGTGTGAAGAACGCAGCGTTACCCGTCCACGCAACGTACAAAGCAGTCGAGAATTACCGTGTGTGTGGCAAACACTTTCTGCCGTTCAATTACGAAAGGGATTTGTACGCTGAACTGATGAAGGTCCCTGCGAAACAACGCCAGAAGAAGGATGCCATTCCGTCTTAGTTGATTCCCGGCAGTGCCCCGTCTCCACCCCCGAGAAGTGCGTTTTTGAAGCGAGAAGCCTCGCGAGCTGTGGCCAGTACAGCGACTGGAGCCAGTGGAGGCACTTCATCTACTGTCACCCGTGCCTCCGAACGTACCCCCAGAGCGTGCCATTCCTGGAACCAGTAGTGATTCGCCCTGTGCTGTTTTCTCCAGCTCAGAGCCTCTAAGCAGCCCTTCAGCGATATTGAGTAGTGGGAGTGATTACAAGCCCAGTTCGACACCCAGTGAAGAGGGCAGTTCGTCGTCCAGTGAACAGATCGGTGAGCCAAACTTTGATAAGTTTATTATGGACTTGTCTAAAGTGTTGGAGCTATTTAGAAGGTGCCAGGTGTGTGGCGAAGGAGTCACACGACACGATGTAAGCAGTTTGGGTGCTCAGGTCACCATCCAGTGGGAGTGTGTCGCGGGACACTGGCAAGTGGGACAGTTGTTCCTTCTGTCCGTGGTATGCCGGAGGTCCACTTAACCGTGCCCAGTAGTGGCTTGGCCTCGTCGAACAGCACAAGCATTCCATAAACGTAGGCATAACAACGCACACAGTGCATTAGCACCAAGATATGTCACCACGTCTGTCCTCAGTAGCCGCTTCGTTTCTCTCAACAGCTGCCTGTGCCTGTGCGTACTCTGCCTTCGTTATACTCGGGCTCAAACATGTACCCACCCACTGAATGTCCGTGAAAAAATTCCTCGTCACTGCTGTGAACAAGGTCTCCGTCACTCACACTACTGTCACAGTGATACGGGTTACCTACTCCAGCCATTTTCAGCTTACAACACGCTAAACAATCCCTAAATCCAACGTAGTTGAGTTCTCTACTAACCTATCTTGCCGCAGAATACTCGCCGATGGAAAGTGGTGGCGACAATTGTTGAAAAACAGCTCCAAACAAAAGTAGAATAGAACAGATTCGCACGGTAAACTCAACGCAAAACCAAGTGGCGGGAAACGCTTGCCTCCTAAAACGTCACTTCCGGAGTAGCGGACGAGTAATTAATAAAATTACGAAAAGATGTAATTAAGTGGAAAATATGTCTAGGATAACCAACCAACCTTATTTTAGCTCAAAATGACATGGAAAAAGGTTGCATTCGCCTTAAATTTAATACTGTTACATTGGAGTGGATTCCGGACACAAATATGTATTGGCAAACATCTGAAGATTAATAAAAAGCGCTTTGGCAGCCCGCTTAAGGCTGCAAGCACACACCGGCTGGCTGGTGTTCAATTCACTTTTGTTGTGCTTATGTGTAGGCCTAGAGCTAGCACTGTCATACTGTAGACTGTGGCATTCCAGAAATTCCAAAGACTGTTATTGTAAACTTGACAAGTGTTGCTCTGCAGACTATATTGACTTCAGTGGGGCTCACGGTACTAGCGCCCAAGCTTCCTGACCTTTAACCTTACTATGCGTTCTTATGATTGGTTAGGGACATAGCGCAAAGCGTCACCTAGCGGATGAAGAATGTTACAAATTTCTGGCGTTGGGGCTACTTTCCGCAGAGAAAGTTTCCTGTCTAGCAAGCGAGATCACGCAAGTCTTCGTGAGATATCGCTCTCTATTACAATAGAAACACGTGTTCACACTGGCTTTCATTCGCGAGTGTCGACGATGAGATTTGCCTGGTGTAATACCGAGGTTTGCTCCAAAGTTTCAAACTGATGTTAAAGGAAAACTGGTGACAAACTCAAACAGCGTCCATTGAAGTGATAGGGTACATGCAATAGTGCTGTTTGTGTAATCAACCAATACTAACGGCCTTTTATTCAATTTACAGGTACTTACAAGACCAAGCTGTTTATAGCAGTTGTCACGTTGACCCTGGTTACAATGATAGTCTTGACCCATTTCCAAGGACCCGTCGTATTCAAACATTTGAAAACAAGATTAACCAATCACGTCTCACGTGCAAACTGCTGCCAATCTTACGAGAGCATGTCAACGGACAACTGGCGGATCACAACTTTTGGGAAGTGGAGGTCCAATTTAGCGGATACTACATTCGGCAGGGAAATTACGTCACAAAGTCTAGCAACTGTTGGTAAAGGATTTGGAGTAAATGTAAACAAGTCCTTGGTTTGTGAAACGCCAAGATTTGACCCTTTCGATAAGTCGGTTCTTCGTTTTATTAAAAAAGTTGAAAAAGTAAATTGCGAACCAACTAAATATCTCATTTCAGAAGTCAACGATACAGGGTACTTGATTTTACATTCCAAAAGACTGCGTTCGCTAATAGGTAGTGCGAATTCGATATGCTCTTATAATACCTTTGTTAGGGACAACGACAACAAGCGTGTTCACTCAATTGATACTACGTTAGTACCAGACAAAGCAGTAAAAATATCTACGGATTTCACTCGCGTAAGATGTTTTGTCGAGAAAAACTTAGTTTATATCAATTTACACGCTACTATATCGGACAAAAAAAGTGTTGTAGCGAAGATGAACAGTATTCAAACTGACGTAAACAATGACAAGAAGAAACATCCAGCAGCAGCAAGGACATTGTACAGCGTTCTAATGATAGGTTTTGATGGTTTGTCGCGCGCAAATGCACTCCGCCAGCTACCGAAGACGTACGAGTATTTCACGAAAAAGATGGCAGCCGTTACGCTTACTGGTTACAACGCTGTGGGAGATAATACTTACCCGAATCTCGTGCCACTGCTCTGCGGAAAAAACGAATCACAAGTACCGAAAAAAGGAGGACGCCTTGCTACTACAATACCTTTTATATGGAAAAGGTTTGCTGAAAACAATTACGTCACGTTGTACACCGAAGATCAGTTCTATGCCACGTTCAATTACCTTACGAGTGGCTTTACAAAGGCCCCCACGGACTACTACCAGCGACCATTTTGGGAGGAGCGCGACGCCACAGTAAAAATTATGAAACAACAAGGTATTAAGTCCGGAAGCTGTTTTAATGGTAAAACTATTTTTCAGTTCATGTTAGACTGGGTGAAGCTGTTCACGAAGAAGTTCGCGAATTCTGCTTATTTCAGTTTCAGCTTTTTGAATGATCTTAGCCATTACAGTCTGAATGATATTCAGATTGCAGATGACTATTTATATGAGTTTTTTAAGACATTACATGAAAATGGATTCCTAAAGAATGTAATTGTCATGTTTTTAAGTGACCATGGAAACAGATACAGTGCAATACGACAGACTCCTATTGGTCGGGCGGAACATGCGCTGCCACTTATGGCAATTCATTTTCCCGAAACTTTTCGGAAATCGTATCCTGGTGCTATTGAAAACGTTCGGGAAAATGCAAACCGCCTAACGACTCCGTATGATATACATGCCACTCTGATGGACATTGTTAGTAATAACTTTTCCTCTCGCCATTACGAAAAGGACGAAAGGGGGCTAAGCTTATTTGGCACCGTGCCAGATGACAGAGAGTGTAAGACATGCGGTGTACCCGAGACATACTGCAGATGTGACGAGCTTTATCCTATTGACGTCGACTCTCCAAAAGCTTTGAAAGCTGCTACTCAAGCACTTAAACACATCCAGAGCAAACTAGAGCCACACAGTGCTTTGTGCGAAACACTAAAGTTTAGTAAAATCCATTCAGCGTTCCAGTATGGTGATCGAGGGAAAAATCTCGATAACAATTTAGCCAAGACTCCAAATATGACTACGAATATGGTGGTTTTTGAAACGCTTCCTGGCCGTGCTTTGTTCGAAGCCAATGTTAAACTTCCGCTTGATCTAAAATCTCCTGAACTGATGAAGAAGTCTTCAGTGATTGGTGACATAAACAGGATAAACAAGTATGGCGATCAATCACTGTGTATAAAAGACAAAAATTTAAGATTGTACTGTTATTGTAAAGATTACAAAGGGGAATAAAAATACAAAGGTTTTTCATCTCATTTACGTGGGCCGCGCAGCACTGAAATAAGTGGGAGCTATAGCCCCCTATGGTGCGCCGCCCATGATATATACTGTGTTTGGTGAAATATAAATCTGGGGCACTTAAGTCTACAATTTGTCTCAATTTAAACTTTTGAAACTTCCACATTCGGTACCTGTAAGTCAGGTTGAACTCAAGACAAAACTTAAGTCAATCTTAAGGTCACTTCCTTGGAACGGACTTGAAACAATATAAAGTTCACAAAGATTTTGCGCCCTCGCTGTTCAGTAGTCAAGATGACACGCACACAGTGCAAGCTGTTTGCTGCTGAGACTTGAATGGAATTCAATGTATTGGGTAAGAACTGCAAATGCTTGTACATGTATATTGTGAGGGTGTCGGTTGTGGTATCTGTTGATCGTGGGCACCCTAATGGTGTCAGTTTAGGATCGTTCCACGTGACGTAAGTGCAGTATGCCACTGAGACAGTTTTAGTAGTGAGGTGCTCCTGTCAGATAAACGGTGTTAGGGAGTCAAATTTGAGCTAGATCAACCCAAGAGGTGACCGCATGAAATCAGTTGTAAAATATCCAAAATAACCACACGTATCGTGAAAGAACACTGCCAGACAAATCCGATAATGGGTTTTTCCAGCCAATCACACCCAGACCAGTGTTGAGATAGATATTAAAACATCAGTTAACTAGTTTAACCAATTGACCTATCGCAAGCTCCGCCCCTATGCGAAAAGTCACGTGATACCCGACATTCGAACGAGATGTCAGAGGCAAATACACTGTCGCTAAACGACGTTCCTGGTGGTATCGATGAGTGTTTTTGCACTATTTGAAAACGCTTCGACAGAGACAAGAGGCGATGCTTTTCAACAGAGAATCGTACGTTCATGATATGGGAATTTGTAAAAATTGGCTCGAGGAGCTAGCGAAAATCCCCTCTGCCTCGGGGCCACCTTCACGTGACAAATGACAAGGCCCCTGATACGATATGTTCATGTAAAGCTGGGTATGTACCGTAAAGTCGAATTATCTGTACGATTCCATAGATTTCATGATCTTTCGAATAAAATCAGTGAAGATTCACCGATATTTTTATTCTGTCGTCTGCTAAATTTCGCCAAATAAAAAGTAGGTCACAACTGGTGGGACTCCTGGAGTAAAGTAG
>NMRA01000618.1:213845-226091 GCA_002633005.1 Phoronis australis | reverse complement strand
CCCCCCCCTAAATCCGCCTATGCTGCGTACGCACTGTTTCCATTTATAGTAGCACGACGTAAGATAGAGCTATTCTCTTACAACCTTTGCACAAATGGCGAAAAAGGCCAAACTATTTCAATCCATGGTTATTGTCCATTTTGTCAATACAAGTGATTTTGCTGATCTCGTCACCTTCGGGACGGCGAAAAAACGGCTTATCAGTTTACGACTGATGTGTAAGTGCGATATATTTTAGTGTCTGGCATATATAAAGCGCCAAAGGTTACTTAAACGAGTACATTTCTATGCGTCGAACTATGCTTAATCTACGCGTATTTTTATTTAATGTGCGCGTGCTTTGAATCACGCCCATGCTCTCCAATTATGATCGTTTAAGAACTAAATGTACACGTAGATTAAGCAAACGTTCGTGTAAATTAAAAGTACTCGGAGATTAAGCAAAAGCAAATTAAGCAAAAGTACACGTACTGTAGATTAAGCTAAAGTATACGTAGGTATGTACATGTAGTGTTCGTTTAAGAACCCTTGCCGCTGCACAGACATATGCGATGAAGAGTTAAGCGAGGTCGATTTGTAGGTATTCCCAAAGGGTTCTTACGTGCATAATAAAAGTACGCGTAGATTAAGTAAAAGCACGTGTAAATTAAGCAAAAGTACGGGAAGATTAAGCGATGAAAGCGTAAATTTAAAAAAAACTACGCGTTGATTAAACACATCTCAACGCACAAAAAGTTACTCGTTTAAGAACCCTTTAGCCCATTTCATAGATTTGCAACCTTTTGACCATTCCCACAACTAGATAATGACGGCTTGCTGTTCGGTTCTTGCGAATTGTCACCTGTAACCGTTCACTATCAGTATACACGTGACTCTAAACGCGAGGTTTCTCAAACCAATGAGCTACTCCTTATGTACTAGCTCATTGCTCAAACTGAGTGTCTCACAGTGAAACAGCACAAGCATTTTTGGCGACACCGAGAGGTCTCGAAGAAACGAAACGATGATTGTTGTACTGTACTTCGCGGTACTGGTTGTAAGTTAAGTTGTTCACTTACCAGTTCGCATGCAAGTCAAACTTCAGGAGATATGCATCTCTATATGTATTTGCCTTTTTAAAGCACTTTGAAATGTATGTGTAAGCACAGTTCATGTCTATAACTTAGCATTAGTCTACCGTAAACTTTCTGCAATACCTAGAGTTGCTTATTTAACGTTGACGAAGTATCTCTCTCTGCGATGAGATGAGAATTACGTATTCCATGCCATGCCACTATCATACATGTACATGTATCTGGAAGTGATAATCTTTGTGTTATGTTAATTGGTATTTTAGCAGTTGAATATGGTGTCGGGATGTTCCCATCCGGATTGCGATGGCTCCACCTTCGGAAGAATAACACCGTCTCCTCCAAAAACTATGGTGACGTCATTGGCCAGTTTGGAAAGAAGAGTTTCCACACTTTTTGCTGCTATAAACAACAAAATTGATGTTCAGACACGTGAAATTGCTGAACTAAAGGCCGTGGTTACTCAAACAAGGACAAGATATTTGGAATCCTTTGCCAAACAGCAGACGACTCTCGACAAGCACACAGGCAAACTGAATAATTTGACACAGTGTTCGTGTAAAACAGGTTAGCCTTCACTTGTTTCCACACTTTCCTTGAAATGAAGCTGCTTCGACACAAAATAGAGAAAGCATATGGCTTGGAAATGCTCATATGCTCGGCAGTTGCTGGTGCGTCCAGTATATGGTTACCGGTACTGTCCATTACTCCAAATAAACAATTCTACATGTATGAAAAACCTCTTCTCCACAAAGAAAAAACTACTCCGAAGAAACCCACACCTCCTCCAAATATGAACGCATTTGTTTCATTTTATAACACTAATACATGTGCAAACCCAGTCTAAAATATGGGGGAGGCTCGAATTTTTGGCAATGTGTTTTTATAAACCAAAAACGAGGACCAAAAAATCGATATCTCATTCAGGGCTATGAATTGTGTATTCGCGCCTTTTTAGTGGACTTTGTGTCGTTTTCTCGGACCTTTTTGCCCACTTCGCCGAATGGGGGGTCTCATTTGAGCCTCCCCGTATGTGCGCGCATGTAATATGATACATTTTCTCTCGATTAAGCGAAATTCAAAGAATATAGGATACAAGAGTTGTTAACTACCAAGACAGTAAAATGGCAGAAATAAGTCATTGGACTTCATTGTCACAATTTTTTTTGTATGGGTAACAAAATAATATCTCATTAGTGAAATTTTGAGAAAATTTAGGAAGATCGTGTAAAAAAAGCTGTAGTAACGGTGTTCTTTCGGAGTAGTGGACCTTCGGAGTAGCTGTATTGTTCGGAGTGGTGGGCCATCGGAGTAGTAACCTGTTACACTCCAGTATACTGTAGTCAACGGTAAGGCTAGAACCGATCCTCGGTAGGTATACAATCTTATCACAGCCATGTTGTTACCCAATGTCTACTCAAATGGGGCCAAGTCTTATGAAGAGTTGATGGTTTACCTGGATGGTCAATAACCACCCATATCGGTAAATTGTCTTTTTAAGTCAACACTGCTGTCTCTCATGTTTCTGCCTTGACTTCTTCCTTAGACAATCCTGTCTCAAGAAGATGTTGACATATTTCTTTGCAGCAGGTCACCATGATTGTGTACGGTACCTGCGCTGGTGTAGTAGTTTTTAAAGTAAACCGAACAACGTGGAAATTATTTTCGACTAGAATACGATAGCGCCTCCATGTACGTTGTCTTAATTTCCACATTTTGCACGTAACTCCATTCATAAATATACAATAAACGGCTAGGCGCAATAACGGCAACCTAAACTACGACAAAAGTTCGACAAACGTGTGATAAGTGTTCGACTAAAGTGCCAAACATTTCTGGCAAGAAGTTTATTCAAAGTTTAGCAGCCTGACAGAGTTCTTTCATCGAAGTTTATATTGAAGTTTCCTGTATGTGGAGCACCTGTCTAATAATGTCAAGAAAGCTCTACTCGAAGCACAGCTGTTAACACTTGGATGACAAGACTGTAGTACAGCTATTATTAAAATCTCTTGTTCTATACACACACCCCTGGGTACGCGCATGAGTACATGTAAGTTCCAGAAGTCATAGTTTATGAGTTTCCCTGAGTTAATAATAGTACCCATCCCAGTCTACGTATATGTACCCAGCACGGATTGCGTGTAATCTGTACACATACCCCTATTCACGATGTGGCAGTGTGGCTTCCTCTACTCAAGGTTGTGTGTTCAATTCACACGGACACACTGCTGGTCGCTTGAGTCAAGCTGTAAGCTTTGTTTCAACTAATAAAGCATGAAGATGGTCCAAGGTGATCAGTGCGGTGGGCCTCCCTGATCAACATGCGTAGGTCCGGTGCAACAATATTTTAAACTAGCTATTGAGATGTTAGCAGGATATCTTATTCAAGAATTTAGCTGTCCTTTATTCTTCATATAATGGAATCACAGAAATAATAATTCTGCATTTCCCATAAATTTAACATTTCGTCGGCCAAAATTGATGAATTTCCTTGTCTCAGTTCAACGTGACCTTTGACCTTTCATTTGACCTTGACTGTGACCTGGCATCCAAAAATTATATCAGAAATGGACTCAGAGTATGGAAATTAGGAGAAATTCAAGATGGCGGAAGCTGCCATCTTGAATTATAAAAAATGTTCAAAGTGCAACCAAGTTAATTTTATTCTCCTAACCACATATAATGAATTTCCAAAAGAAAACTTTTGCAGTAAACAACATTGCAGGGTCACCTTTTTGGCAACTAGACTAATATGTTGTAGGCATGTAACAGTGCCATTCACCTGTAGCTTACTCCTTAGCCTATAAAAAGTCGGACAATACTCTACCAGGTTTTGAGGGGTTTCAACATCAATACCACACCCGGTACACAGTGGATTCCCCACCCAGTGATGTGTTTCTGTCAGGCCAGGTTACTGTTTCTCTGCAGGAATTAAGCGATACCCACCGACCTGCTGACTGGGTACATGTACATGTATGTATCCAGTTGCGTACATTCAGCCTGCAGCATTCGTAGGATATCGGTACACCAATGCCGGGTTACATGAAACAGTCTCAAATAGGGACTAAGATTCCTAAATCGTTTGCCTATCTACTCACAAATATAATCTTATTCTACCATTCCAGCTTTATTATGACATCTTCACCGACTTATGACATTATTTTAAGAATATAACTAAAAACTGAGTCCGGAATTCAATGAAAATAAACAGGGACTTAGTGTTGCATGAAAAGATACCTAAATAGTTTCAATAATACTGCGAATTCAATGTTGAGTTCACTTTGTATCAAAGCCAAACTTTGACTAAGTAATGAAACTAATATAGCAGAAGTGACAATTGGTGTTTTCACAAGTCCACAAATACGCAGTAGATTTAGAGAACTTAGTTGAGTTCCAATTTTGGATTGTTTCATGCAACCGAGCACAGGTTCAGCTACACAACGCGGATCGCTGCCGCCTATATTTTTTACATTGTCTGCATTTTCAATGCCGTCAGTTTGTACATGGGCTCTGACTCGTTGTACATTTACAGAACTTGAAAATCTTTGCGAACAAACCGTACTCGTGAGCAGGATCTGAATTTTGTGTCAGTGGTAGACAACCACTTTAAATAATGCAATTTACTTCGTTTTTTGCGTCCCATGCCTCTTTAATGGCGTTTTGGTTGTTTCATCCTAAACAAAGAGTTACTCCGTTGAGAAACTTATCATTCCTTAATTACAAAATTGTGTTATTGTTCAATAAAGTAGTTACGTGGTTTCCTGTCGACTACCATTCTCAACCAACACGGGTTCCCTTGCCTACAACGTTAGTAACGTTGAAATTTAGCACGTGCATTGTTCAACTGCCATTAATTTCTGGGTTGATCGTGGACCGTTCAGTATTTTTTTCAAGGATCCACCAGAACCAGCTTGTAAATGTACATCCGTATCTCGCCAGAAAAACGTTAATTGACAACTCATTAATACTTGGCACCAGATTTTTCTATTTTAATCCGCAATCGACATTTACTCATGATTGTTAATGGACAGTAAAAATAAGGATTTTTTGCGTGGCAATCAAACCAAAAGCATAATTGTGAAACGTGTTTCACTCATAATTACGTGGAGGCCGCTATACAGTAGCTATAGTAGTCCAGGCCCTTAACCCGAAAACATTTACACGTTGGATTAAAGCACCAGATTTGGCACACTAGTACTTTTTGACATGCTGAATCTCATGGGGTCGGTTGCCCAAATTTTGAGGTCAAGGTCAAGGTCAAATCTCAAAAAACAAAATGTCCGCCCAGTAACACAATCTATGGTTGCTTTAAGGCTAGGTAACAGTACTTTATTAACTAGAAATCTATCAATGACATCGCATTATCTTTTTCTCATAATATTCAGACTCTTCATTTGCATAATTCCAATATGGCCTCCAAAATTTAACCAACCAACTGCAATTTTAACAAAACCATCTATTTTGATCTGATGCAAGATTAATAATACAACAACAAATAGGATTTCTTACCAAAATTTATTAGATTTATCATTAATTTGTACAACTATGAAAATTCAGTTGATGTTATGATAAAGAGACCAATTTATATGCGTAGAACTTGACAGAATACCAAAAACTCAGAGACCAGCTTTCAAAAATGTCTTTAGTATGCTTCTTCTAGCTCCTGTCTACATATAATCCGATTGTCATCTGCGTATAATATCAACACAATAAAACAGATTAATCTCAAATTGCCATTGCAGACCACAGAATTCAATTAACATTATCATCTGTTCCTTTGGTCCATAACAAACCATGATGTTACTGACATGTTCCCCGGTTGTGCATGCTAAGGAATTGCTTTTAATTTATATGTCTTGCCCCATGGTGGTATGCTCTTGCAACCATTAGCTGCTGGCCGGCTTTGGAGATTTCAGGCATGTCTATCCAGTAAGGTGTCCATTGTTGGCCCTTGTCACTCTGCCACGCAAACCTCTATGGACTTGGTTTCCCGTGGATGGGCATCCGACTGCCAGCTTGATACAAGAATTTGTTAACTTGCTTTATCAGAGGAGGTTGGGTAGGCGATAAATTTGGCATGATCTGAACTTTTTGTTGGAAAAGCTCCTTTCATAAAGTATTGACTTTGCTGGTTTTGACTTTTCGATCATAAACGAAACATGTAAATGTCTCAGTTGTTTTGAATTCCTGACTGTCGACGGTGAGTTGCTAAAAGGAATTGATTGCCGACACGAGAATGCCTGAGTAGCATCACGGTAAGCTTTTCATGTCTCCCATGCTGTTTTCTTCTCTTTTCCATAGAACTGGGACGTTGTGTCCAACCCTGTTAAGGCATGAAACATGGGTAGAGCTACACACAAATCGTACCTAAGTAGTCAAACAAACTCTTGACGAAGAGTTCCCGCACCTTCTTTCCAGCTTTAACCACTACCCGTAATTGAATTGCTGACAGCAAAGCCTTAAGCTGATCAACAACACCAAGAAGAACGACCACAACATCAGTATCAATTGTAGAAACCAGTAGTCTCTGATTACCTTTGATCAGAGCGTCCTCAATGTACAAGCACATACAGGTGTCCGACTCTCGGCGGTATGTCAGAACTAGAGCAAAGAACAGAGTGACCGTGGGTAACATATATATTTTGTCCTGGAGGATAGGCGATTGCTAAAGATATCTTCAGCTAACAGCATGAACAATTCCTCTTTATTCTTCGAGTTTGCAAGAAAATCTGGAAGTACAGAGACAGTTGCGTTTTGTGTGAAACTTTGGCAAGATCACCTGTACCTCTATCAGCGGTGGCCTTCAAGCTGTCTTCAGTGTAAGCATCAAACACAATGTCAACTCTACAGCAGTTGTGAAGGTTAGAATGTGCCCACTTAGCAGTTTTCACTGAACTGTCCGAATGTCGCGGATTCGTTTGGAGAAAATTTGCGCACAATAGCTGGCCCATCAAAGACTTTGACATCGACGGATTCAGGAACGTCTGAATGAGGAAGTTCCAACATTTTGAGCAAGTGTGACTTCTGTGAGGGTAAACCGAGACTGTCGTTCCGGTTCAGGGATGGTGGCCAAGAATGATTCTCATGTATAAGAAAATCATCCTTCTAGAATTTGACTAGCTATAAAAACCTGACTAAATAAGCTGCAGTCTTTCTTGATGTCATCCATGCGCTGCTGAGTCACTCTTTTTGCCTTCCCGTTAGCTGTTTCGGAAACAACAAACTTGTTTTTCTTGATAGGGGTCTTTATTGGTTGGGACTTTTCAATTACGACTGTTTGCTTATAGCTGTCATATTGCTGTTTTCCAGTCACTTCGATAGTCTGAAGACCTGTAGCGTTTCTAACGTCATAAGTTCATCACCATGGTCAAAGAAAGGGTTTCCCTTTAGTTTGCTGAACTGACACCTTACACCACACAAACTGTTCACATGGTTTTTAAAGTTGTTCTGGAAGTATAGAATGTCTTTGTGGCGTTTTTTTCCCTCGTTATTGTCTTCAAAACGATTGACAATCAAACTCAGTCAGCAACCTGGCTATAGCTCGGACCCAAACACCATTCACTCTATCAAAGCGTTTGGATTTTCAGTTAATCCAATAGCCCCACCACTGTCTTGGACTAAGGCGTTATTTTCTTCATCCGCCCAGTCAATTGCAACAGCACAGAATCTGTGCCGTGTATTTGAAGACATCCATCAGATGCTGTCGTACGTTAACTGGTATAGCACTCACGTCTTGGGTGTGGAGAGAGACCCATCTTGCATAATTTTGAAGGTCAAGAGCAAAGAAATAGGACACAAGAGATTCAAAGACATCAATGCACAGCGACAAGTTGCATTCACCATGAGCAAGGACGAGAATCAAGATCAGTAACTGGACATGTAAGATAACATTCCAAAACTCAGAATTCTCATTGAGCTATCACTTTTCCTGCTGGAGACTCGACAGCACCTTCATTTTTCACAATAAGAAATGGTTCTTCCTGTAGCTTTGCCAGAGACAGAGCTGTCACTTGGTGCGCATGTCTTGTTCGAGTCAAGTGTGAGGCTTGAAGAAAGGAATCAGCTCTACCAGGTGTAGCCACTGAGGCCTCCTGAAGCAAGCGGTACGAATACGTCATAGTGACGTAACGAGAGCTGACGTATTGTTCCAGCTCAGGTAACCAGCCGTCTTCGAAACATTTCTATTAATAGTGCCTATGGCCTGTTATTCAGAAAATCTACAATCACAATTACTTTCAGGGTGGTGGGTAACGTTTTAGAACAATAAATTGCAATTACAAGTGGTTAATTTAGAGTAAGGGATTGCTCAAACAACTTGACCTTGGGAATAAGGTATTAAGGAATTAAAGCGTAATTTTTGTAGGTATTATTTATTGGAATGGGTTTCTTAGAAAAATTGCTCTCTTAATTTGGCCTTATTAAACAACTTGCATTGTAGGCTATATATGCGAATAGCTACTGTAGTGATTTAAACAGGAAATCCCGGCTCCTGTCTTCAGATGTGCTGAAGCCAACCAAAAGTATTATCTCTAATCAGTCAAAACAATTTAGGATATATATTTATATACATAGTTAATCAAGAAAGTGCATACCTAATTTAGAATATCTCATTAAAAATAATATTACACGAACAATGAACTCGAGGTCAACATTATGAAAGTCTCAGAGCTGATGTCACCTGTTTGGGTACTGTTGTCCGAATGAGCAGAGGTCAGCTTCAGCTGTTAGACTGTATGTCACCACAAACAATTAGATGGACGCAATTAATAAATAATAAACATTTGTTTATACAACATGTTCCTCAAGACAATTAATTATGCCTGGATCTGTTTTAAAATACAGTGCAACAAGGAATTCACCTCATTGGGATACAGGTAAAACCTGGTGATTTTGTTGTTATTTCATACTTGTGGTGAACCTTAAATTACCTAAATTACCTTAATTGGTTGAACTTATGTCACCATCAAGTTCAAACTAAAATATAAACACATTAATTAACAAATTAACCTTTAGCTATGATCAAATTAAAAATGATGATAAAAGTTTCAGCAATTGTTCTTTGAAAATTTAGAAAAATGTCCGATTTCCTTTAATTACAGAGACGATTTGTTACATAATTAATTATAAATATTTTGACAAAGACATTTAAAAATGAAGTTCTGTAAAAGGTTAAACATTCTAAAGTTGACTTAATGCATATTCATACTAGTTTGACAGTTTTTCTCAGCTAGAGAAAACAAATGGACTTAATTTCCATTGAAAATATATATGCTCTATTAATTATGATAATTGCCATCTTAAGTGTCAGGAAAATTACTGTTATGCTTTTAACTTCTTTTTTAGAAGTTATCAACATTAATTTGAAATCAAAATAAAGTATCCTGCTTATCACCTGAAACAGCAATGAAGCAGATACTTTGTGTCAAGTCATTTCAAAAAAAATACCTACGTGACCTTTGACCTTGATTTGACCTTGACCTTGAGCCCAAATTTCGGGCAACCGACCCTCATGAGATTCAGCGTGTCCCAACGTATCTGTGTACCAACTTTGGTGCTTTAATCCGGGGTGTAAATGTTTTGGGGGTTTTGGCTGCTAAGGGACCGGACTATAGTCTCTGCTGTCATATATGGCAAACTCTGGTCGGTGCCGCAACGGCAGTTATTAAAAGCTAGTGTAACTATTTCATAATAACTGTACATCATTATGCAATCGTAATTTAATAACTATTTATTGTTATTTTGAGGACTTATTTGTGATTGGTACTTAGCACTTTTACATCCGCCGGCTGGTGTATTCATCTCGTTCATTACTTGACGTTTGCAATGGACTGTAATTCCATATTTTCCACCCCGTGACGATCAGGGGAGCTCCACCGTGTGACTAGATATATCTTCAAGTATTTTTTAACTCAAAAAGTTCCCACAAGTTAAGTTTTGCATTTCTTATAAAAGTTCTTGCTATTTTGGCAGCCTCGTCCCGTAGCCGGCGCTGATCGATTAGCCATCTGATTCTTAGTTAGGTGAAATACCTTCTGCACATTGATTTGCTTCTGACTTGACATCATTAAAACAAACTGAAGGCAGATTTTAATTATTTCACAGTCGTCGTGGCTTTCGTTCATAAAGCAGAAGGCAATTTTCGGTTATTGTTTGAAATAAAGATTGTTCGCGTACTTATTTCCGATTCTGTTTTATTAATAGTAACTTACAAATTAATCTTTTTCGAATCTAATTACTTATTTTTGCAATAATATAGATATAAATTGCTGCAATTTGCCGTTATTTTTTATTGTATTATACACCAGAAAATTTCAATGCTGATATAACTTATTATTGCTCGTGATATTCCGGCGATTTGTCCTAAAGAAGCCTCACATGGCTAAGCCAAAGACGTTAACAAGACTAATTTCATTGGCCGCCGCCATTACTGTGTCATGGACCGTTGCGACACCTACCGGGTGTGTGTGCTCCGACGAAGTACGCGAGGCGTCGACTACCAGGGCCGATTTTAGTTTGTCAAATTCAAAATCATGAAGTGGCTGTTAAAATATTGAGAACACAAATATGAGCAATGTATTAGAAAAAACACATACATGTAGGCAAGCTAAATACAGAGTAAATCAAGAAAAAATGTCCAGCTAAAGTAATTTTAATTACGAGAAATACATCTTAAGCATTTAGTGACTCACTAATCAGAGGAGAGCAGGTGAAAGTAGGTTATTAGAGGCTGGACAGGTACAAAGCATGTAGGATTATATCCAAGGGGTTTCGGGAAGCAATGAACATAAGTTATATCAGCTGAAGAAGAGGGAGGAGCAAAAAGGTGGACGGGCGCCCCTCAACCAAAAGGCGGGGTCGCAGATAGCTTTCTGCCCCCAACATTCCATATGATAATATCAATTAACAATTAATTACTCAAACTTTCAATACATAAACTTTGTTTTAAAATGAAATCGAAAATTTGACAGACTTTCCTCCCCCAACCATCAAATGTTTTCTATGCCAATATTCAAAAACTGCCCTCTTACTCCATCCAAACACGGGTCCAGATCTTTGTTTTGAAAATTTACACCTTATGACATTCTACATTCCAGCAGGGGGTCTGAGCCCAGTTGCACGAAACAGTCCCAAATAGCGACTCAACACCTAAGGGCAGATCCATGATTTTTCAAAGGAGTCGGTTCAAAGATTTTTAAAAAAGTGGTCAATAATTGGAAAATTCTAGATCTGATATCAATAAAATCAAGGGAAAATGGGGTTCTGGACCCTTTTGACCCCACCCTTGAACACGCCTGTGCTCAACTGAGTTGCTTGAGGTCCTAAGAACAAAATTAGGAACAATGTTTTGAAACAGACCTAATAAAATTCAAATACTAACGGCAACAACTTATCAGTTGAGAAATAAAATGAGATAACTTACAGAAAATATACTGGTCGTCTCTTGGGAATCGTTTTCCCTCAGTAGACAGAGAATATACAACGATCACCCTGTTACAGCTGATAGACCTAGTTAATTGTGACATCCAGGGTGAAGTCTGGTTTGGTTATGCTGCTCTGAATAGCACTGGGAGATGATAATCTAATTTTTAGAAAGATCGGGTGATTATATGAGTTATTATTGGACGTACGTATGCGTCTAGGCAGCTGACTTAAAAATAACCTACCAACAGACGTGTGTCAAGTGAACAGATTTTACTTGAAAATAATAAAGTCATCGTGGACTCTACCCAGCTCCTCGTTCGCTCAGACAAACATGAGCCTTAGTCAGGCACAAACTACAACAGTGAGTAGCTTCAACAATATTTCTTAAGATTGCCTGTCCAAATAACTAAATGCACACCAGCTTTCTGAAGAACAGCTTCAAAGTCTTGCTTTAGTGTTGAAAGGCAAATGACATTTCCTTGTGTTAGAAGCTTCGATTCGATGAACTCTACACAAAACTGTAGAAAAACATCTCTGAAAACTGTGAATTCATCACTCTTCACAATCGTTGTCTTTCTATTTTTTATAGCATGATGATCTCTGGTACTTGGCTTCTAAGACACAAGGTCTTTATCTTTGAATTTCATTTGCATATTCAGGGCTCTGGACTGAGCTGTTGCTTGCGATACAAGTCCAACTGAAAAAACCCGAACTGTTAACACTAATTTAACATTCAACTATGAGTGAGTTGGCA
>NMRA01000618.1:177065-213212 GCA_002633005.1 Phoronis australis | reverse complement strand
TTCTAGTCTACAGCACTCAGCAGTATACTGTGTAGGCTACCAGGACATGCAGCTGTTTTCTGCACAAACGTTTGTGACACCTCTTCTTCTTTTTGATCTACTGATCTACAGAGTTCCACAGTCAATCAGCTTTCGTCAGGAAGCTTTCCTAAGCTTCTTTAGGCTCTGACATCACAATTTTGTGCTGTTTGATAAACCTTGAATTATACAGGCATCACACTTCATGGTAGCAGCCATATTGAAGTAACTAAGCACAACACTACAATCTGGCTCTCTGATTGGTCAATTCAATAGAAAAGCGCCATCAAGTGGCAGGAATGTGCATCATATTTTGTGCAACAAAAACACCCTTTTTAAAAAAATGTGCAAGTGTAGACGTGGGAACTTTTTTGAATTTGATTTATAGGTATATTATCTAGCCACATAGAAAAAACTAGGTTGCCCCCCCAAAGTACTCACAAGGATGAACGCTATGAGATCTGGCCCACCGACGGGTTACTGCCTGTTACAATGTCATTCGTAATTATAATGTACGATTAAATATAGGTTTATTTCATTGTAATTGATTGTCAGTTTGGTTCAAAATATACTTAAATGGCCCAGTATAAAGAAAGGTACATGCCTATCAAGTCTTACGTAAACAAAACTTGTATAGTCAAATACGTCATTAATGTGAAGCATGTCTAGTTCGAGACAGAGGAAACGGCTTGTACATGTACGAATAATGGTGTCTGAAAGTCTTGACGATTTTTGTAGTATATTCGAATGTCCTCTGTTACTAATGCACGTGTAAGAAATGAAGTTTGTGTACTATTTTAGGTCGTCATAATATCTAACTATTAATTTAGTGCCTGGGTTAGGTATAGGTGACATATGTTGTTGAGTTGGTTAGTTAAAATATCGCCTTGTCATCTTTCACAGGTTACACGTGACATCTGTTGATGAGAGATGAGAGCAAACAAAGGGAATAATACAACTTAGACACGTGGTGCACGCAAATTAACGGAATCAAGCTTTTGTTCATATTTAGAACGCAATTTAATCCCTATTTTGTTTCTACTCTATGCACTCTACTGTACCGCTGACAGGCTCAAGGCCGAAACCAATGAGAACTAGGATTCCTCTTTAAATCATATAAATGATAGTATATTTATTCGATCTGTAAACAACAAATTACAAAACATTAGAAACTAATTAATCTAAATAACAATTACTTGTCAAACGCTATATATAATTCCGATATAAACGTTAGTTACCGTAATAAGATTCCTAGCTTATTTTTTTGGTGAATCTAAACACATTACTGATCTAATTTCCATGATAACTGCATCATATTCAAACATACTTGTATTAAACTATTTAAACTTTCGTTATTTCTTATTCACGCTATTTTTCATAATAGTCAAACATATTTCTGAGCTTTCTATTTGACAATAATTCTAAATAAACCTTATTTTACTTAAAAATTACAATACGAATAATAGTAAATAACTACTTACTTCTGTGGAGGAATCAAAGTCCTGCTACATCGGTTTTAACTTCATAAACTGCTTCACTACGTCTTAACCCGTTTACATCTCCGTTCTGAACTGCTGTAAAATGCCTTCTCATTCAGAATTTAAATGATTCTAACCCTATGACTAATCTAGTCACTTTCATGATTTTACTTGCCCTTACCAAATTTGTCACCGAATTCTCTTGTCAATGAATAGCTGTACTACGAACATGGCCATATTTAAAGGTTATTTCTTGGAATATATCCAATTATACATAGAACTCACTACAACTGCTGCACGGAACTATATGAGTAACACTATTACATAATAAGCCCTGTTTCCTAGAGTCATCAACCCACACACTGCACTCATCCCATCAGCTGTAGTCACATGCCCGATTCTAACGTAAACATAAACACAACACCCTCCCCCCTATGAGGAGTTAGTCCTCATACCCCTCTACTGGGTATATCACTGCTACTTTAGTAACTGGTCTACTTAATAATCCCTTACTAGTGCGAACATCAATATTTCTAACCCGTCCGTCACCACCTGGAAAAACCTGCTCGACTTTTCCAAGAGTCCATTTCCCTCTTAGAGCATTAGGATCAGCAATGACTACAACATCTCCGATGCTGACATTTCTTCTCTGGTAATTCCATCTGGTCCTTGGTACCAATGTTGGTAAGACATCTCTAGACCATCTTTTCCAAAAGGAATCTATAAGTCGTTGTACAAACTCTACTCGGTGTCTAGGATTGCGAGTTTCTTTGAATGGACCTTGAGGTGCATTTGGTGTTGCTCTTCCCAAAAGCATGTGATTTGGACACAAATATGAACCATCATCTGGGTCATTATGAATTCTTCCTATTGGACGCTGGTTCACCAAGTTAGCCACTTCCAGTAGACAAGTGTATAACTCAAATGGTGTGAGTAACTGCGTTGCAATTGCTGCTTTAAGTGCTGCTTTACATGTCTTTACCAGTGCTTCAGCACGACCATTCTGATGTGGTGCTGTTGGAGTAATGAATTGCCATTTCATACTCTTTTCTACGCCAAACTCTTGTATCGCTTGTATGTCCCATCCTCTGATCATTTCACGAAGCTCTCTTTCTGCTCCTACAAATTAAGTACCATTATCGCTTGTGAGTGTCTGAGGGTATCCTCTTATGGAGAAGAAACTTCTGAGCACTTGCACATATTCCATCGTTGAACAATCTGTAGCCAACTCCAAATGGACTGCTCCGGTATTCAGACATGTGAAGATTACTCCATAATGCTTCGTTGTCTTGTTTCTACCAATCTTTACATTGTAAGGTGCATGGAAAAATGGGGGTGTGTATGGCATAAGTCGTCTTTCTGGTAAATCAGCCATCAACTGTGTCTCAAGTCTCGCGTTCATTTCTCTGCAAAATGCACATTGATATTTGATGCGCTTTACTAAGTCGTGTGCTTTCAGGATCCAAAATCTTTGTCTGATTTTTGCCGTTGTCGCTGCAACTCCACTATGTCCTATTCTGTGCATCTGAGCTGCAATCAACTTCGAGATATAGTGACTGTGCGGTAACAATACTGGATGTCTTGATTCATATGGTAGATTTGCTTTGTCAATTCTACCACCAACACGTATCAGCCCTTCCTCATCAGTGAAAGGTGAAAGTGTCACAAAAGCGCCATCTTGCATTCTATTCTTAAGATCTTTCTGTGCTTCTCTGACCCAGTAATTCTCTGCTCTCAGAATGTCCGCTGGAGACAGTGGTACTATTGGAAACTCTTGCCGATTGCCTTGTCGTCGTCTGCGTATTTTTTCTTGCATCTTTAGAACCAATGCTGTAACTCGTAATAGTTTACGCCAATTGGAGAATCTTGTACAATCAACAACTAGTTGAATTCTTTCTACTTCTTGAATCACGTGAACCTTCTTGCGTTCTTGTGTATCTTCTTGTAAAGCATTTCCATCTTCTTTGCTCTGTGGCCATTCATCTTCAGATTTCTTCAGAAATTCTGGGCCTTCTTGCCATCTCTGATTCAGTTGTTCTACCGAAATTCCACGGGACATGTCATCTGCAACATTTTCTGTCCCTGGAATAAATCTCCATTGAGCTGGATTTGAATGACTCTGTATTTCTCCAACTCTAGCTGAAACAAAAGCCTTGAAACTTCTAGATGGACTGTGAATCCATGCTAAGACTATCTGGCTGTCGACGAAGTACTTTACTTCTTCAAAGGCAAATCTCGATTCTTCTTGAATTGTCTTTCCTAGACGAGAAGCCAATACTGCTGCCTGCAATTCAAGCCTTGGAATAGTTAGTTGCTTCAGAGGTGCAACTCTCGACTTGGCTGCTATAAATCTTACTCCGAAACTTCTGTCGTTTAACTTCCATCTTGCATAGGCACATGCTCCAAATGCATCCTGTGATGCATCAGAACATATGCATAACATTGGTGATCCAATAGCATCTGCTGGCGTCAGGCATCTTTGAAAGGATCTGTTACCTAAGCGTAGCATTTCTTCAAAGAGAGCTAACCATTCTTCATTAACCGTTGGTGGGACAGCTTCATCCCAGTCTAAGCCCAACTGCCATAGTTTCTGCATGCCTATCCTCGCTTTAATAATGACTGCTGCTGCAAACCCAATAGGATCAAATATCCTCGCTACTTGACTAAGTATCTTTCTCTTGGTCAACTTCACTTTGTCACTTACAATTGCTTGCAGCGCATCGCCTGTTTTGAACGTCAGTTCATCTGTATTCTTGTTCCATGAAATTCCCAATACTTTCTCTATTCCATGCAAGGAATTTAGCTCCGTGTTTTCCTGTTTGTTGCATTCTAGGTTTCTGTTGGAAGCCCATCCCTTTACTTCAAACCCTCCAGTAGCGAGTACCTTATTCAGATCCTCGCTAAGTCTCTGTGCCTCGCTTTCAGTCTTGGCCGATTCGCATATGTCGTCCACATACGTATTAATCTTTAATATTCTGGCTGCTTCTGGATAATTTTTAACATTTTCTTCAGCTGTCTTGCGTAGTGCTATCTGTGCCATAGCTGGTGCCGGTTTATCTCCAAAGGTCAATACCGTTTTTACATAGAAATCTGGTGTTCGCTGCTCAAAATTTCTCCACAAGAATCTGTGTACATGCTGGTCTTCAACTGGAATTAGAATTCTGTGGTACATCTTGGACACATCTCCCACAATGGCAACCTGGTTTTCTCTGAACCTCAAAACTACTCCAAAAAGACCGTTTAACAAATCTGGTCCTTTTAGTCAGTAATCATTGAGTCGGTGTCCTTCATATGACGAAGATGAATTAAAAACAATTCTTACCGGGGTACTTGGCTTGTTCATTCTCACTACAGGGTGATGCATTATGTAGTGTACTGGTCCCTTGTAAGAATTAACTTCTTCCGGTGTGAGTTTTCTACTAAACTTCATTTGTTCCATCTCCATCATCTGCTGATCGTATGCCTTCGCAATGTTTTTCTGCTGCAGCCTTTTCTCAATTGAAGCCAATCTTTTCTCTGCTTGTACTCTGATGTTTGGCAACTGCTTAGGGTCCTTGACCCAAGGGTAAGGAATCAACCACTGATTTCCAACCTTCTTGCTGGAATCTCGAATTAATTTTTCCTCGTCAGCTTCTGTCTTATTTAATTTCCCTGCGTCGCAATCATTGCACTTGTTGCTTACACCCATGGATTCAGTTTTCCAAAATTCAGTGATGTCTAGGCCTACATCCTGTCTGATTTGTACATGTAAGGCCCTCTGACTGCCATGCATTTTGTTAATTACATCATCCAGTGGCCCTAGCACCACCCACCCAAGTGGTGTTTGCCTTGCTACTAACTTTCCAATTTCTGTTATGGGACCTGCGTGTACTCTAGGATGGTCCACTCCTATTAAAATGCCTATTGGTCCGCCTTCTCTAGTCAGCTGGTTTGGACTGACTCCAAGTTTTCGTGCTACCCCGTCAAGTCTAACTTCTCCTGTCGCGTTGCTGATATTCGGGATACCTATTGCCTTTATCCTATGCAGACTGCCATCTAGTCTTGATTTTACCTTTACCTGGTAAACTTTGGTTGACATCTGTTCAACCTCGCCTCCGACCTTGGTTATGTCTATGGAAATAGTTTTCCCCTCAACACCTAACTCTTTTGCTAATTCTGTGGTGATCAGGCTAAGCTGCGCTCCGGAATCTATTAAAACATTAGTGGCCCTTTTCCCTTTCTGGCCACAAACTTGTGTCGTGAGAATTGGTAAAAGTACATCGCCTTTGCTACTTCGTGAAGCCGCATGCACTTCGCCACTCTGTGATGCTGCGTACACGCCACCTGTTGGTCGTGCATTCTGATTGACGCGCGTGTGCAAAAGCGGATGGTGGTGATACTTGCACTGGGTGCCGTCATCTTTCTCTGGACATTGCCTTCGTCGGGAACAATTGGTTGACCAGTGGCTTTTGCTTGTTTTCTTCAAGCAACAGAAGCATACTTGTTCTTCTCTAACTTTTGCCAGTCGCTGTTCTGGCGTTAGCTGTTTCAATTGTTGGCATTGGTCTGGCCAGTGTGTTGATGATTTGCACAGCCAACACTTGTGGGCTGAGGGTCGCTCGCTACTTGTGGTGGATACATGATGAAGGGATTTTGCATTCTGTGTACTCGTTCTAATCGCAGCTGAGGCACGCATCCGAGTCTTCATCTCGCCGCTCATCCATTCCAGTAGCCTAGAAAGTGATGCCTCATCTTTTTCACGCTCTAACTCGCGGGCCCACAACCTTCTATCTTCATGACACATGCGTTGCTCAATGATAGCTAACATGTGATTGTTATCCATGTCATATGGACGCCCCACTAATTGAACTAATTCGCAAAACCTGCTATCCTCGCCTGGCTGTAAACCCTTAAATTTACTTAAATCTTGCAAAACTACATCAGCCACATAACGTGGGTCCCCGTACACTGAATCTAAATAAGCCCAAGCAGCATCATAATCTGAACCTAAGCCCTTAATTAAATCAAGAGGCTTACCTTGCAAGCTATTCCTTAACACTGCTATGCTATCCCTCTTGCTATATCTTTTTCCAACCATGTATTGGAAATCATCCTTAAAACTTAAATATTCTCTCACATCACCTCCAAACTTCGGAAGTCTATGTTTTTCCAATTTAAACACTGAGTGTTTATTATTGTCAGTCATAACGTTTATACTGCTCGCGTCTGCTTCTGTAATCTCTCCGGTCGTTGCCACCATTACTTCGGTCGCAGCGGCTGCTGTATCTCCAGTCACAGTCTCTGTTGTCTCCCCGAGTTTTTCCAATTTAAACACTGAGTGTTTATCATTGTCAGTCACAACGTTTACACTGCTTGCGTCTGCTTCTGTAATGTCTCCGGTCGTTGCCATCACTTCGGTCCCGGCGGCTGCTGTATCTCCGGTCACAGTCTCTGTTGTCTCCCCGGTCGCTGCTATATCTCCGGTCACGGTCGCTCTTGTCTCCCCGGTCTCAGCTGTCTCATCGGTCTCAGTCGTCTCGTCGGTTGGCTCAGTTGTACCGTTGTTTTCTTCCTTGATGCTGCATAGCTGGAACACTCGTATTTCGTGGTCTACAAATACTCTGTGCAGCGTTTCCAGCCACTGTTCCTCTTCTAAATACTGGTCATCGTCGTCAAAGTGACAAACATATGCCTCATGCTTGTCCGTCAAATTACCATATGCCACGGACAACTTATCAAAGTACTCCTGTACTTTTGTTTTGTCCACGTCACTTCCAATTAATTCAGCTAGAGTATTGCTGACTCTAGTGAACGCTGATTTCGCCGACCTCCTGGCTCGTCTGGCAGTTTCCACTAATTCCATAGTCAGGGCACGTCCGTAACGATCGTTATCGCGAGAAATCGAATGCTGTGTACCGCTGACAGGCTCAAGACCGAAACCAATGAGAACTAGGATTCCTCTTTAAATCATATAAGTGATAGTATATTTATTCGATCTGTAAACAACAANTCATCAACCCACACACTGCACTCATCCCATCAGCTGTGGTCACATGCCTGATTCTAACATAAACATAAACACAACAGTCGCTAATTGACTAAGCGCCGTTTCCGTGTCAAATCCTGAGTTAAATTAAGCCATACATTACATATATTATATTAATAGTTTTTTTTTTGTTACTTTACTTACTACTTCCCTTTCTATTTGCATCCCAATTCCTACCTTATCATGCCTTTTTAGTATGAGAGTCAGAACGTTCTATATGTAACTTCATGATTTTGTAATTTAAAAGTCGTTTTATATTCGACCTCTAGGCGGCAGTGTCATTTTTAAGAGTTTGTATTTTCTGCTATTTTGACATATTTTGTTTTTATTTCTTCATTCACCAGCAATGTTTAAGTGTATGAAAACTAAAGTGCACATACAAATGAAATGGAACACGCTGTAACAAAATTTCGAGGTGAAAATATTCAAGGCTCTTTTCATAAGACTCCTGCAACCTAAATAATGTCTCTCTACTCTTTTGAAAATAACATGTTCTAATATTGCATTCACTATCATAATCTTTTTTGTCTCTCTCCGTGCGAAGTCAGTGTTTGCGATCGATTTTTCCACACGTACCCGTTTAGACATCAACTTTTGGCCCGGCGCAACTGACACGGAGCAAACTGACCCGTGTCAAGCGGCCGTTTACACCTACAACTCACGGTAGACGGAAATTGCAGGCTGGAGAGACCGAATCGCACATGCGCAGGTTTACAAATGACGAGAGTTGCAGAAACAAGGAACCCGTATGAAGGTCATTGCACAAGCGTAGTAGAGATGATCCTTTACGCCTTGCTCCAGTTTCGCGTTTAGACTTGTAATTGACACAGCGCAAGATATGTTCGGGCGCAAATTGCTCTACCTCACAAACGGTGGCAAAAATTTGTCACCTCGGTGTAAATTTCCTCCGTGTTGGTCCGTTTACACACTGGAACAACTTCTTCCGTGTCAGCTGATCCCTGTTACCTTTGTAAGTGTAAACGGCACTTTTGGAGGTGTAATGTCCCCAAAAGGCATTTGGATGAATCCAAATAGGCGTACTAATGAACACCTGTTAAAAGTGCCGTTTACACTTACAAAGTTGACACGGATCAGATGACACAGAACGAGTTGTTCCAGTGCGTACACGAACTGACGCGGAGAAAATTGACACTGCGGTGACAAATTTTTGCCACCCGTTTGTGAGGTAGAGGAATTTGCGCCTGAACAACGCGAAACTAGAGAAAAGCGGAACGAATCATCTCTACTGCGCTTGCCTAATGACCTACATACGGTTTCTTTGTCTTTGAAACTCTCGTCATTTGTAAATCGGCGCATGGGCTATCCAGTCTCTCCAGCCTGCAAATTTCCGTCTTGCCACAGTTGGTGAGTTGTGTGTGTAAACGTTTGCTTGACACGGGTCAATTTGCTCCGTGACAGTTGCGCCGGACCAAAAGTTCATGACTTGTCTAAACGGGTACGTACAGTACATGGGAAAATGCTCGCAAACACTGACTTCGTACGGAGACTAAAGAGACATGTTGGCTTTATGGCCGCAGGGCGCATTTCTGGAATATGGTTGGGAGGTATAGACCTATTGGACATATTAGCCTAGACTAAGGCTGTAAAACAACACAATCAAATGTGTTTTTGAAATGTTTAACACATTAAAGTTCTCACCTATTATCTGCAATACATTCCCTGAAATCAACACCAGTGTCTCTACTATTAAAAGTAGCCTCCAGCCACCAAACAAAACACACTTTTGACATCAGAAACACAAGTAGTTTTTAATAAAATGTTGTTTTTGTTTTAAATTCGTCATTGTTTCTTGCATACCATGGAAAGTAATTAATTGCGACGTAAAATACACCGCCCATAACCCCTCCGGGCGCCCCAGCGAAATGCTCAACCAATCAGCTTAAAGTGGTACATATGACATCATCGTGCCAATGAAATTCTCCCCAACCCTCAGTGCGCAACAGCTGATGTTGAATAAAGGTCAGACAGTTAATAACAAATCGTCATGAATTATTAAATGAGTGGAATATCTGTAAGTAAAAGATGCCTTTTATTTTGCTGGTCCAGATCAGTTCCGTGTTTTGTAGCTTGACAACGTTTGGTTATTGTTTCAAAAGCTTCGGTACCGGCTCATAAATGTTGCGAGAGAGTAAAGATTATTGATTTGGCTTTGTCTCCTCTGTTCCGTGTATCATACATTACTGCACCATGTAAGATAACCATGCATATCGCTTGTAAACGCTACACGGCGCTTTAATTTCATGTTGTCAAAGCTTTTGCATGCAGGAACAACCTCACAATCCCTCCTCAAATTGTCCCTATCTGTGTTCAAAGAAGCAAAACTCAGATGAAATTGCAGGCTTTCGTCCAGTGGCACCTATTACGTCGTCGTGCTTGAACTAGGTGTACAGTACATGTAACTGCAATTATGTATTCATATAGACAAGTGATTTTGAGAATACTTCGTTTTCAGAGTTTGCTCTCCAGAAATGATTCTTCGACTTGCACTCGTCGTTATTCTCTTTGCGTTCTGTTCTGGTTGTTCGCGCCAAGCGAAGAAAAAGACACTTTTGGTGTCGTTCGACGGCTTTCGCGCGGACTATTTCAAGAAGACCAGCTTACATAACTTCGCTGAGGTTGCCAAGACTGGTGTCACAGCAGACAACATAACTAGCACGTTTAGTACCAAGAGCTTCCCCGCCCACTACTCCATAGCAACAGGTGAGACGCTTATGAATTTACTTGTCTCCCATAGGTAGGGCGTAGGAGAGTTTTAAGTAGCTGCCTTGTACAGGGTTTATCGTTGATATATGCGGTATTTCATTGTCTTTAAGTTGATGCCGAGTTTGCACTGAAATGTTAGAATTGACGTAGGATGCTCACGGAATTGCAGAATTTCTACAATAAGCGTGCACCGAGCGCACATATTTCGAAAGGTTATTTCCCAAATGTTTGTATATATTTAGGTGGATTAGAGGCACCGAATATGAAATTGAAAGTCTGAGAGTGGATCACCTCTCAGGAGTACCATAGAATCGTGTGCACAAGCATTACATCTTACGCACGAACCATCTGCGGACCTACATGTATGAACCCGCAAACCAAGCATACGAACACAAACCATGCGCTCGAGCCACAAAAAGCACGCATACGAACATGAAATGATACACACGAACATGGAATCATACGCACGAACACTTTATCACTTGGTTGTTCTTGCGTTGATTCGAATGCGCGTGGTATGAATCGTGTTTTCATGAAAATCATAAAGATCCTATATTGGATAGCTCTTCATGCTCAAGTGGAAAATATTAAAAATAATTTCTAAAAGCTTTCTCGAGAAATGTGCGTAATACATGGTAACTGAAAGTTTCATATGGATGCCATTTTTTGAGACATGATGTTCCGAAGTTTGCCATATTTGGAGGGTCCTGGTAAATTTATCTCAATCTTTATCGGAGATGGTTATCAAATTTAAAGATTTAAAACAGATATCCATTGAAATGAATTAAAAACATTGGAAGTTGCCAATTAACACCTTTAGTCATCACGAATACACTACGTTCTACTGAACTTCGTTGTGCTTTTCAAGAATGTATTTTCTCTTTATAGTCTGTAGGGTGAGAGGGTAGTATTGCACCTCGACTAATGCATGCATGTATTATTTGGGCGAATGGCTGACCGAGTAGGCAATGGGTAAAGTAGGAACTGATGCTTCCTTCTGCAGGGGTGTCTGAGCCTCACGAAAAAAGTGAGTCCTGTGGTTGCAATTTAGTGCAATAATCTAGAAGCCTCCAATTGCCTTTTGACGTAGGTTATGGTGACCGATTCCGGCACTCATGAAAAGGTAACGGAGTATCTGTGGTATCTGATCTCTGCGTATTGCCGCTGAATAGTTTTGTCTGTTGAACCCCTACATAACGTAAAATTGCCGTGAGGACTTGACAGGGACCTCAGGGGTTTCACACTCCACTGATTTATCCACATTATTTTGAAAACGCTTTGCCCAGTCGCACATTGTGTGTCATAAAAGAGATAAGCATACCAGCAGCTGACGCAGCAAGTAGAACTACTCTCGTTTATCACATTGGTGTAGACTCACAGTTGAACTATGGTTTTCTGTAGACCCCAGACCGTCCCGAGTTGCACCACATACCAACTCGGGACGGTCTCTCACGACGATTAAGCGTTATGATTAAGGCCAAACAAATCTTAATTTACGTTTCAGGCCTATATCAAGAGAATCACGGTATACAAGGGAACCATTTCTACGACCCAGTACTGGGTCAGTTTGATAGAACCAACAGCAGTCAAGTGCGAGATCCCCGCTGGTGGTTAGGTGAGCCCATATGGCGAACCGTTCGACGACAAAAGAAAAAAGCAGGAACATACTTCTGGCCTGGGAGCGAGACAGCTCTCTCTGATTCGAGTGTGGATGCGAGATTTGTTAAAGAATACGACAAGACCGTGCCCTTCAAGGACAGAGTGGACCAAGTAAGTTGATGCGTTTTATTCTTAAAAGCATTTCCAACAATCAATGCTGTTTACGCCCCCATAAAGACGCATGTATGCTATTGGTTTTCAGGTACTGAAGTGGTTCACGGAGGACGACGTTGACTTCGCCACTGTGTATTACCACGAGCCAGACCTCACGGGTCACCTCCATGGTCCTGATAGCCCGGAAGTCGTGAAAGTTTTGGAGGAGGTTGACGGGTATCTTGGTTACCTCCTGCAGCAGTTGAAAAAGAAAGATTTATGGGATACTGTCAACCTTGTTGTCGTCAGCGATCACGGAATGACGTATATGAAGCAAGTGAGTCTGTGAGCCAGTCCCTCTAAGCCATGTACGTTATCTAATTTATGGGTCGTGTATTCATGGCGACTGTGTTTAGGGTATACATGTACATGTACACGAACAATCGGTGCTCGGTATTGCAAATCGTTGATCAAGGTAGCTCTATGTGCACGTTCATATTTTTCACCATGTCGCAAATACACGTAAACACCATCGGACTAATGTATAGTTGCACTTGAAATCCGTACGGAAGCCTCCGTTTTCTGAAAAACGATTGAAACGGAGCCAGTGCCTTCCTATTTTGGATAGGCAATTAATCCATCTTATATATTCCAGGAAAATATTATTAACCTGGTAGAATTGCCTAACTTCCGGGAGAGTGATGTCAAATTCACAGCAGATTGGGGTACAACATGTCAGATTGAACCAGCTGAGAACAGCCTTGACAACCTGTACAACGTTCTGCGTAATGCGCATCCAAACATGACGGTTTGGAAGAAGGAAGACTTCCCGAAGGAGAAACGGTTCGCAAACAGTGACCGAGTTCGACCAATCATAGTGATTGCAAATGAAGGTTACAACGTGAGACTGGTAAGGCGTCATCAAGCTGTGAATCCATAAAGGGAGCTTCTTTTTCTTTAATATGACTGTATTCATTGTTTCTCCCATTTTTCTTAAACCTTAATGAATGAATTTGCGTTTTTTGGTTATGAGCTTGGTTTTGGTCCATGATCATTACGTTTAGTTCAGTTGTAATTGACTCGATGTGGTGGCTGTAGTGGACCGGAAAGGTGCCTCTTTTTAAGGTGATGTGGGTCTCAAGTTGGCTAGACTCGAGCATCATGTGTCAAGTGGTAGATCATCTACATATGCAATTTTTATATTATGCTTCAGGCCTTTTTACTAAAAGCTATTAAGAACTTTTCTTAAAATGTTCCACTTTGGCATGAGTGGGTATAAAAATACGACGAAATGTTGTTGTAAGCATTTATATACCCAGTGTGTACCCAGTGCTAGCATAGTACGGTAAAGTGTAAGGATTTTCAAATTTCGAATAGAAAGTGATCGTCAGATATGATGTTCATCCAGTGTCCATTGGTGGATCAACGTGCACGTGTGTACACATGCGTGCGTTTCCATTCTTTTTAAATTCAGTAGACGCCGGCAGAATGTTCACTACAGGAAGTCTCCGTGGTCGCTCAAAAACTAGACGTTGAAATGCCGTGTTTTCTTGATACAGTTGTATGAGAAAACCCCAATTGTTAGGGAAAAACAGATCTAGACCTAACAAAAATATTGGTCAATGAAGAAAGTGTTCTCTTGTCAATCAGTGTCAATTGTGCACAGCCTCGCAGACTTCATACGAGCAACAAACTACTAGGAAACGATTTGCAAGGTTACATGTCACTATTCCGAAGGTTGACTACTCCGAAAGTCTGCTCTCTGACGGTTCACTACTCCGAAGTTTCGCTACCTTCTAAAGTTCACTACTTCTAATGTCCACAATTCCGAGTCCAGAATTCTGACAGTTCATTTCTTGGACTGCCCGCTAATGAAACGAAACAGACATGAATGAAATATTGTGTTTGTGTCCATTTAGTAACCATTGAAAGGCAGGAAAGAGTTGAAGATTTTATAGAACATTGATTACAATGTCTTCAATCACTGCAAATTGTGATATTCTTGAATCTTATAACTCATTCTCAAGCAGGGACAACATCTGGGACACGGATCAAGGCTGTAACGGCCAACGGCGATTCTAAACTTAAGAAGACTAGAATGAGACTCTCTGCTTTCGTGGAGACTGGCAGGGACAGAGTAGTCTACTATACATGTACACTTAGTTTTGACCTGGTCGTGCGCGTGGTTCCGGTGGGTGAGGTTGAGGTGCAGCGGCCTGAATTTTTTGGTGGCGCTGTGAAATGATGCGATCTCGACATGAACTTGATAAATGTATAGTGGTCCATAATTCTCCAATATCCCGACCTCATATTCTTTTAAAAACGTAAGTACAGTACGTACTCATTTTTCCATATTCGTAAGACATGTAGGCAAATTTCGCATGCGCATGGAACATTACAGCTTTCTGTCGTTCAGTAACTTTTCCAGACGTGAGGGGTGCTGAACGTGCGATGATATCTGGCTTAGCTTTCATTTTTATGAGCCCATCCCAGTCAGGCTAGATACGATCTGATCGGAGATTAGAGCAATTATCAAACAAAAGAGCGCAGGCCCTCCAACCATCAACGTCAGAATGGAGTTAATTGGCTACGGGGGGAAAACTTCCGAACTTGTTGTTGGGCTATACAATCGAACAAGTTGGGAGCAACGGGATGTCGCCGTCATGATCCGAGCGTACAGGTAAACCACTCAATAATTGAAGTATCGTTTATTTTTGCACGTAAAAGTACAAAAATTACAACCGAGTGCGAAATGTTTGATATTTTGGAGTAGTGAACCTTCGGAGTTGTGAACCTTCGGATTAGTGAACCTAAGGAAGAGTGAACCGTCTGAATATTGAACCTTGCGAATGTTGGGCACCTTCTGTAACACGTAAAACTACAACCAGATAAAAAAATCGTCAAGTCATTTTCCTACTGAACATTTCCGTCCGAGAATGAGGTGCAATCACTAATAGAAGCACGCCTGATGTGAAAGTTTACAATTGCATCCGAATTTGAGTCCCGTTGCGAGCAACCCTCATTTCTGGTATTACGAATTCCATCTCATTTCAGGAACAAAGAGCTGAGGGTCATTCTTGCGTATACAGATTTCCCTCCCCCTAATTAAGCTGCTTCAAGAGCCTTTACTGAAAACTCCTCTGTGTCACCGTTTGGAAAATGACAAAGGTCCCCCCCACGAAATGCTGGCTACGGGCCTGCAGGGGTAGCAGGGAGCAACTGAATTATTTGTGGGGGGCACTTGTTTATAGGCTAACTTAAAGAATCCGCGTGGTTATGAATGCATGCATCGTTCGATAAGCCGTAACCACTTTTAGCAGCGCGCCCCTCGTCATTGGTGCAACAACAATTTATGGACGCACTGCAATCGCGTAACTCGTCCAATTGGCCCAGTAAAATTCGAAGCGAAAAAAGACAAGACTAGCATGGCCCTGAGGTCTTCCTTATTGATCAAAAGATGTGAGGCCGTGTGGATCAATATACTCATGCCCATGTTTTTGAAAACGGATCCCTGAAGCCCAACTTGCAGTAGTAAACTTATTGTTGCCCACTATTGCTTCCACGTACATGTATCGTTAGGGAGTCTTTTTACTACATAAATGTGCACGCTGGACAGGCACAACAATTCTATTCAACTAAGTTTTGTCGCTCAAAATACCCATTTATTAGATTAGGTTGCTTTTATTTTTACAGAAAAATATTTCTAAATATAAACTGTATGACGTGGGTACCCACGGTTACGACAATGATCTGCCTTCCATGAAGACCATGTTTCGCGCCAGAGGGCCTGACTTCAGGCCTGCTTACACCGCTAAACCGTTCAGCATCGTCGACATCTACCCCATACTGTGTGAGATCACTGGAGTCACGCCAGCACCGAATAACGGAAGTTTGTCCAAGCTTAGTGGTATGCTTCAACCGCGACCTATTGGTGCAGCTGATCGAGGACGTATTTCCTGTGCTCTATTTCTCCTAATTATATTTTTCCCTTTACTGCCCTAAGGAAATTCTAACTAAATGGAAATCGTTTGTTATGTGAATATGACAATTTTGCCATTACATGCTAGGTCAATAGAGGTTATGGGTTAGTCACAATGCTCGTACAATAGCTTTTAGCAGCTCTTGCCTATGTCTGTAGAAAGTATTACTTCCAGTTCTAAGAACCTGTCTAGAGACCTGAGATATTCAAACAGTATTAACTATGTTTTTGTAGTTCGGTATTTTACAAGGTGTATACATGTAGGAAAGTTCCAAATCAGTTATGAGGAACCAATGTGGCACAACTGATGTCCCATTCTTACTGCGCCATATAATTCAAGTTCCATGTTTTGGGTCCGTTAACGGATGTATGCTAGTAGGCTGGGTTGTGTTCCGTTGACGCAAGACACTCGCAAAGCACTTTCGGCGAGGATTGGTCACTTATGGAATGGAAAACAGTATACAGTACTTGTATTCTATCCCACAATTCAACATTCCAGCCTCTAACCCAGCACGTCAGTTCCGACACATCACTTCAGTGCCCGTTATTTTGGAAGGATACGCTAGCATGGTCGTCTTTCACTCTCGTGTTTTTGCGTGTTTTTTTTGCATAGCCTTGTTTTTTTCGCAACAACTTTAATTTGCGTCGTCCGAAAACAACCCTGTAGACTAGTATGCATTGAATCATTCAGGATTTTAGGGGTTCTTGAGAACTCGTTAGACTGTTCACTATTAAGTTTTGAAACGTGTATTTTAAGAAAGATTTTATTTTTGTATTGTGCTCTACATACAGTAACATGATAGGTGTATCCGTATATGGGGGGTTTTTACGACACCATGTGTGCGAAAAGCTTGTATTCAGAGAGATTTTTAACGGTAAGCCTTTTGTGTACTTTTTCTGTTGCAGCATTATTTTAATTCAAGAATTCTCGGACAGAGCATTTGCGGTGGTATGTGAGACATGCATATAACGCCATTTTTGAACAGGCTCTGTTCAGTTTATGCTGTTTCCGTAAGGTACTTAAAGCAGAGGTTCATTTTTGACCATTTAATTTGTTTCAATGCTTCTGTACGTGGATATGATATATTTGTGTGTGTGTGTGTGTGTGTGTGTGTGTGTGTGTGCGTGCGTGCGTGTGTGTGTGTGCGCGCGCGCGCTATACATGTACATTTGTCGGTTAGTTGGTTGTAAAGTTACTTATTTATTTATAGATCAATAGCGCCTGAAAGTGCTTATCGCACTCTAGATGCATACATACGACAAACAATGAAATCGAGGATGGAAGTGTCGCAAGTCACAATCAGCGACCATCTCTGGGAATGGAGGAACTCGTGGTGCGGCGGATGTTGGGTGTGTGGGTCTTGGCTCTGATGTTGTGCTGAAGACAAAAGTTGTTCGGCGCTTGTTCTGTTGAATCTGTACCCACCTCGCCACTCGCGCCTTTCCCAACCGCCAGGTCGTTACCAAATTCGCGTCCCCAAAATTTTAAGCTCCTTTTCACACCTCGTTGACACCCTGCCCAGTGGTGGATTTAGCGGGGGGCCTAGGGGGCATTGGCCCCCTTAAAATTCTCCCAGATTACTAGATTACCTTTGGATTTTAGGGGTGTGCGAATGCCTGACAGGCAAAGTCTTGGCAAATATTCTGTCCTGCCTCCCCCCTTTAACTCAAAATCCTGGGTCCACCCCTGCTGCCGTTATCGAAAATCAAAGTCTTCCATAGGTACGTATTGTTTGCTCAGGAAAATAATTGGAGTCTACATTCCACGTCTGGTAGCTATGAAGTTTAGTTCGTTTCTTTGTAGTAAAACCCCCGCCTCAGAGAAACTAAAGTCCGTCAAAACGAGACAAAAGTCCACTAACAAGACGCAACACACAAAGACATAATTCACGGCTCTGAACGTGGTACCCGGCGTTTTTTAGTCCCGTTTTTTGGTAGTCGGGTATTCGAGTCCCCCATATTGCAGGGTGGCTGCGCACGTGGTATAGACCACAGTAACTGGACAAAATAATCGGGATTCGCTGGCATGATTTTTCGTATAAACCAAAATCCTCCGTCGTTGGTCACGACAGAGTGCGAGCAGAACTCTCGGTTTGGGTAGCACAGGCGTGACAGGACTTTAATTACGTGTACACGTAGAAGTCGTAAAATGGCGTGACCCTCCAGGGCGGAGAATCGATATCGTGTCGATTAGTTTGTTGTTTACTTTTACAAACAGGGTGGTGTGCGGGCTAGATCGCTGTCTGACATGCGGTCTTCGAAACATGGTAATGTTGAGTTGTAAAATAGAGTCAAAATAAACTGTATTGCCTGCGACAGAAATCTGCCAAACGTCTCCCCGTAATTGCTGCACGGTTCACTGTACTCGGATATTAATGCTTCGTCGCTGCTTAGATATAGACGGTAAATGTTTATTTGTAAACAAACTTGCACTGTAAGATTTTGTCGCTACTTTGACGAAGTGCGTGGAGCGAAACCCGTTGAGATTTTGTTGAGATCTGAAACCAGTTGTTTTTGAAATAAAGCAGATATTTTGTCAATATGCATTTTAAGCCATGTCTACTCGACTCCACCAGCTTTTAGAAGCAGGGCTTGGAATTTTCCACTTTTAAGAAGATTTCCTTCATTTGGTTTCGATTTCATCTTATTAGATTTCCAGTTTTTTCTTGTTTTTATCCTTTGTCATTATTTTGACTCAATTTATACAAAAAATGTTTCTTGCAGCTACATTTTACTAAACAAAAATATTTCTATACCTTTTCTGTAGAACGATACATCACCTGGAACATTTTCCTTTTTATCAGATGGATTATTCCAAGCCCTGTAGAAAACAGAATCAAAGGGTGATGCCTAGGATTGTATCAGCGCAATCGTGTGGGTGGAAAACTGTTTGAGAACGATACGAAAGGTGTCATGAGGACAAGGAACGTGAATAACATGTCTGCCACAGGAACTACAATTTAGATTGCTCCTGCCGAGTAAGAAAGCTCTGCATTAAGTTGGAGCGCTGTCAAAGCCATCAGTTACTGACGTCACGTCCCGGGTATTATCTACCATCCACATGTTCGGCTGGTAGCAATGATTAATTGTCAGCTGATAAAGCCTCCCGTGAAACTGAAACTGAAACGAAAACTGGCCTTGTCTCAAGTTACATGGAATTCTGATCAGTGCAAAACACAAATCTCGACCTCATTTTAGAGGTCACTGAACGCTATTTCGGTTTGGACTTCGATCTGGCGTCCGGCCAGGAGGTGTTATGTCTTAACGTTATGCAGGACTTTATAGACGTGTCTGTATTAATAGCAATTTTGAATTTATTTTGAACAGTGTCATCAGTTGTAAATCCCCGTACAAATATTTGGGCTGTATTCTGGATCAACACCTTGACTTCAAAGAAAATTTGAATACGTTATCCGAAGCTTCTGGTTCAACGTTAGGGAAGATATGCTCAACATTCCGTGATAACAAGAATCTAGTATTCGAAACGTTTAAAACATTATTTATATCGTGTTTGGCACCAATTTTGGATTACGGGTCACCTGTTTGGGGTTACAAAAATTCTGGTAACCGTGAAAATATTCAAAACAGAGCTATGCGTTTTTATTTAAGGGTCAACCGATTTACAGCCACTCATACTAGTGGTGATATGGGGTGGGGCTCCACCGGAAATAGATTTTAACTGAATATGCTGCTTCTTTGGAACAGACTAGGAACCACAGGTGGTGATAGGTTACTGAAGAAGGTATTTGTATGGGACTACTCTGTTGGTAGAAAGGGTTGGATAGACGGAATCAAAAATTTGTTTAACACAACTGGCATGCAATCCTGTTTTCAAAATTCGACTACTTGTGACATAGTAGATGCTCGAAACAAACTATTTGAATACTCGAAACATGTTTGGGCCGAGTCTATTGTAACAAAACCCAAGTTAAGAACCTACATTTTATTTAAGCACGATTTTTCAACTGAGCCGTATGTAAAGATTAATTTATCTCGTTCCGATCGATCTCTTCTGTCTCAGCTTAGAGCAGAAAATCTCCCATTGCACTTGGAAACTGGTCGTTATTTAAACACTCCTGTAAGTGAAAGACTTTGCTTGTGTTGTGATTCTGGTTCTGTGGAGGATGAGCTACATTTTGTGTTTGGTTGTTCTCTTCATAACTCACGGAGTTCTATTGTGTTTAATAATGTTTCACTTCAAATACCGAACTTTGCAGATTTCAGAAGATAAGATACGTTAAAAGTTTGGAATAACATTTGAATAACTCGTGACAAGAACTGGTCGTTAGGTTTCTGAATTATGCAAATTGTTCAAGAAACGTGACTTTCACAACTTGTATGCAGCTTCACATCAATTCTGATGTTTGAACAACATAATTGGATTTTTGAGGTAATCCAAGTGTCAGCACCATACAATGCTCGACATTTATCATTGGGGACATGCGGCCGTGTCTAAAATTTAGCAAACATTTGGGATAAAGTGGTATCATCAACATAGGATAATTTCATTTGATACGCACGTGTGTGTTCAAGAAGATATCTCCATTCTATCATTTCATTAGGGTTTAAGCAACTTAAACATTTTTCAGTCACATTCTTGATATCCCGTCGTGCAAAGACGAGCAATTAAATGAATTTCTAACAACTTACCATTTGTGCTTGAAGCATAGTTTCTGATTCTCAAAGTTTCATATGCATTTTATGTACAATTTTTTGACATATGATGTTCCGAACTTAGCCATATGTGTCCCTTTCTCTAGGGTTTTAAATATATGTAACCTTAAAACCCATATAGAGCCCAGAATACCCTTATGACCCCAGAAATTGAGGTATTTTTCAATAACACATTGTCTTACGATGGCGCGGCGTGCAGAAGGGAGAGGGAGGGGTGTGGGGCGACGAGGCGACGGCCCTGGGCATCCACATCTGGGAGCATCCAGTCAGTGCGAATAGCGTTTTTTTATATGTGACTAGTTTTAAGTTAAACGGAGTGAAGTTTCGATTTATTTTTCATTTTTTTTTAAATTTTGTTAGTGCAGGTGTCCACGCATTTCAGTATCGGTCGAGAGAGGGCATCCAATACAAAATCGCTCCAGGCATCAGCAAACCGCTGCACTCACTAAATTGACACAGTACGTATAACGTGGTGGTTATGGAAAAATGGAGGCATCGTTCCTTTTTCAGTGAGGGACATTTTATGTACTGATAGAAAACAGGAAATAAGAAGCACGCACTGATACTTATTTGAACTTTGCAAGATTGTAAATGACCTACGAGTATTCCGAATTACATCTTTAAATCACGTAACACGGTTTCACGACATTCCACTAAGTGATAAGATTCAGTTTCCGTTACCAATTTAAATCACGTGCAAGTCATTTTAGAATCCTCAACTTAAGGCTGGTTGGTGAATCTCGATAGATGTCCAATGTCAGCCCAAAAAAAATAAGAAATCCACTAAAGAACCATCAGAGCCTGGGCTCTTGTTGTTCTTCAATTTTTTTCAAGCATTTTGTGACTTCTTCATATGTAAGAAGAACTTTTAATTTTTCTTTTTCTGTCTCATTCAGTTTGGCGACACACTTTATCAAAAAGAGTCTCTAAAGCTGTATTTTTAGAATGTCTACATGTATATTTGTATTGATTTTTATAAAAAGTTTGGTTTCCTGAATAAAGTCTTCACTATTGGTTTTTGTATTTTCAGATTTCCACAAAAAGGCATAGACTTACTTGTGTCATGCCTATTTTTCATGTGAAGCTAATATTTGGAATTTTTTTCACCCTCTTCAATCAATCTTGCCCTCGACCTAGTCATAAGACCTCTTAACTTATTTTGCCTTAGCTCGGCAAGTAGATTATTTTTTTGTTCCAGTACCTCCCTATCGAGGCTTAGACTTTTTACCAACAAGCTTATTTCTTTGATAAGTTGCTGTTCAGCTTTATCGCTTTTTTAAGTGAATAGCAAAGGAAATTGTTTTGCCGCGAATCTCCATCAACAACAATCATTTATAGACAAATGATTGTAAATCTGAATGTACTATCAACTGTCTGAGTGTCGTCAGTCATTTACTGTTGTTTAACTAATTCAATAGTATCCTTGACTGCAGCAATATACTCAGAGAGGGGGAGTTATTAAACTTCCAAACTAATTTCCTTCTCCTGGAAGCATAGCTTTAAAAAATCCGTTACCATTGAATGATCGGACCGGTGACCGAATTCTATTTTGCGGCCTTAAATATCGGCTAAAAGGTTTTCATAAATTAGAAAAAGTAAGTCTGGATCGTTAACTTCCAGCTCCCCAAGTGTAATCTTTTCTATTGGGGTTTAGTTCCCGCCACAAATCAGCAACAGTCAATTCTGTACAAATCTCCATCAAATTAATCCGTGACTTCGGATTATTAACCTGTCGGTAATTAAGCGTCTCCTTAGACTGATCGAGAGCAAGATTAAAATCGCCAGTTTAAATAACAGAGAAATTTCCTATATCTTGAATATCTGGTTTTATTTTTTCAAAAAAGTCGGCG
The DNA here is from genome assembly GCA_002633005.1 of Phoronis australis. NCBI lineage: Eukaryota > Metazoa > Phoronida > Phoronidae > Phoronis > Phoronis australis. The sequence continues at coordinate 190,712 of NMRA01000618.1, read as the reverse complement.
AGTTTCTATTTGGAAAATACGTATGAATAAACGTTATTCTTGTCTCATTAATAGTAATATCCAAAATTACTTTATTACCATTGAATTCTTGCCTAATGTTATATAATATATATTTAAAAGTGTTGTTAAAGAGGATCGCCACTCCATGGGATTTTGAGGTATTTGAATTGAAAAAAAAACATTCATATCCCCACATTGATCTCATTTTGTTTTCTTCCCTTTTAGTATAGTATGTGTCCTGTAGGCAATAAATGGAGTACTGTTTTTCTCCTAAATAATTGAAAACATCCTTTCGTTTTTCATCGAGACTCGGCCCTTTGCAGTTCAATGGGGTTACTTTAAGTTCACCTGTCACCATTATAACGGTTATGCACATATATCAAATGACAATCAAATAATAATGGTACAATCCTGGCTCATTCACACCACATACACACAAAACAGAACAAAAGCATTACAAGCACCCCCACGAGCACATCACAGATTTCACAGAGTACACCATCAATGTGAAATATGATGTCACACAGTGTAGAAAACACATGAAAACTGATCCCCGTGGTAAGGCTTATTCTCCCAGTAATTTTGATGATGAGACTATAAAAACACTGAGAAACATTGCCCATCCGGTTCTAATAGAAAAACATGTAGAATGAAATTCAAGGATTACTACATTTCCATAAAGTGGCTTGTCTCTATAGTACAGTATGTGTCTTGGACTTGTCGGAAGACCCGCACTGAGCAAACAGATCACACAAATAAATAATAACGTTGCCTTCACTCCGTGCCTACACGCAATATAGAGCCCTCTCATAAATAGCCCCCCAAATAGATTTCCCAGCATGAAGCCATGACGCTTAGAACAAAATAGAACAAATTAACACAGCTACAAAAATAAAACTACGCGACACGGTTGTCACGAACTTTGACCTAACCTGAGTAGCAGGTATATGTTAGCTGTGAAGACGATATGTTGGGCACAACGGCTAAAACAATGTTAAAACTTGAAGGAAAATGGGACAGTACCGGAAGAACGGGAAGTACGTTTGTACTGAGGTCTCTCAACAGAGTCCCAAGTAAATGGACGGAATTTCGTTATTCATAGGGGGTCCAGGGACGTCAAAGGGGTCTGGACCCCCTTTTTCTTTGATTTTAGTGATATCAAATCAAGAATTTCCAAGTTGTTGAATTGGTCTCTGCCTTTTTAAAAAAATCCTCGATACATTTGCTCTAACTGCAATAAAGTTTTCTGCCACAACTACAGCAATGGTACCAAAAATAATAAAATACAATAGTTGCCCCTTTGGAAAGGTCCCAGATGGAACCAAAGAATTGCATTTGGCTTCTAGAATTGTAGTACCAAAATTCCGCCTTCTCTAAGTCATCAAAAGAAATACGCGGAAAGCAATAACAACTCATGTTGTATACTTCGAAGGAGACGATGTTGATGATACCGTACGTCAGTTACTAAAGTCCCACTAGGTAACTCCTAATGCCCTCGTAGTGAGTTGGTTGCCTGGTCAAAGGACAGCCTGCTTGAGTTGCTCTAGGTATTTTGTTGGCTTAACATGCATTTTAATATCCATTCAAGTTCTCATGTGTTCAAATGAAGTCCCCGGTTAAGACAAATATGTTGTCAATTTTGAGATAGACTGCGCAGATAGTTATAAGATGAATCACGGTCAACGTGGAGTACGCATAACCAGGGTAGAGTTCAGTAGTGTAGGACCTATTCTAGGACCTTGCTTAGATCCAGCCACGTGTTCTTATTTAAAATACACGGCAATATCTCTCGTACAGCAAAGATACTATATCTCAAGATGGCCGTCCTAGTGTAATTTGCCTAGTCACACATTTTGGAACATCGCCACCTATTAGCTGGAGTCCAAGTTGTATTCGGAGACCCTAAAACCAGGTGAAGATTGTAACTTATTTGAATAAAACCCAGTTTTTTTAGACATAAATCCAGTTTTGATGAATTATATTTATAATTTACTTGAGAAAAACATAAATTTTTGATGATGTTATGGCCAATACGATAATTGTTGATACGATAAAACTAGAATGAAAGCAAATGCCGTTCAAATGAATAACAAAATTTTTCAGATCCCTTTGTAAGCATAGCTATATATCAATCTTGAGGAAACATCATTTGTATTTACGTGGAAGTTTATGCAATTATGATAATATTTGATTATTATAATATTTAACTGTAAAGACTTTGCCAGCGCTAAGACTGGTATGAAAGCAACTGCCTGAATTCAATAGCATGACATTTTCCACATGGTTTTCTAAATATAGCTACAGAATCAAGTATATACAACAATAATTTATAAAATATTTTAGCATAATATTTTATCATATATTACTTAATATTTATATCATAGTTCTTGTAGCTGAAAGACACGGAATAAAATAAATATGAATAATAAATAATACTCACTACATAAACAAAAGTAGAGTAATAATAAATAAGAGCATGTGGATCAATATCATTTTTATTCTAACTTTGTAACACATCAGCTCAAAAGACATTAAAAGCATTGTAATTTTAACACACAATTCATTGATTGTATGAAAACAACATTCCATGTTTAAAATACATTATACAATACATGTCAATACAGATATCTCTGCTAAGAGACCTAGCACTTCTACGGTACTAATGTTCTGGAATAGCTGCAATATTAAAAACAATAAATTTGATTTTGCCAACATACCAATAGTTGTCAGGGATAATGTATGTGATTCGAGGGAACATACACCACCATCCGGTACAATGAAAATGTTACCAAGAAAACTTTTCCCACTTATATTGCATATAATTAGTCTACTTCAGACTAATCAATCAATGTTATATGACTATTGGCCATTTCATATGAAGACAATGGTATCAATACAACTCCTTGGGCATAACCTCAAAGTGTATCTCAGGGTAAATGCTAATCCCCAAAGTTATCAAAAAATATATAGTTTAACAGGTTCACGGGAGCCCATAATTTTAAGTTTTGCAATTTAAACACGCTCTGCTTGGGTCTTCACCAGGACTAATACAATAGTACAGCAACTCTGATGTCATATAGACATGCCCCTTAGAAATTATACTTCAATCAGAGTTTTGCCAGACAAAAATGAGACCAATTTCCACAAGAAGTTAGTATGAATGACACACATTCTGATAGGTTGTGGAGTATAGCAAGTACATGCACGCTCACCCAGCCTAAAACATGGGGGCCTCGAATTTTTGAGAATGTGTACCTATGACTAAGAAAATATTGGTGGAAGTGGACTTTTGTCTCGTGTTCAACTTTTTGGAGTTTTTGTTTCTCTGGGTCAAAACGTTTTGTCCACTACGCCAAAGAGGGGGAGCTCGTTCGAGCTCCAGAGCCCCCTGGATTCGGGCATGGGAAACAAGCTGTGTGGGTGCAGCAGAATGTATCAAAGAATAAGGTTTGTTTACTGTTCTAAGAAAGAAGTTGACTCAATAATCCCTGTTTAGGGTACATACAATGTACTCTTCAGTAAGATAGCCTGAGGCACGCGTATCCTGTGATGATGCAGGGTAATGCTTGGGAACTTGATATTAACACATCAAAACAGATTGTTTATACTAAATCAACAGTTTCTTATTTTAGTTGATAAGTGAATTGTTCCTCTTGGATATGGCGATTTACACAATCGCAGGTTATGTAGCCATTACAGCGTCCTGTCGTTCAGTAACTCTTCCAGACGTGAGGGGTGCTGAACGTGCGATAATATCTGGCTTAAGTTAAGTTTTTTTATCACCCCACCCCAGTCAGGCTAGATACGATCTGATCGGAGATTAGAGCAATTATCAAACAAAAGAGCGCAGGCACTCCAACCATCAACACCAGAATGGATTTAATTGGCTACGGGGGGAGGGTAAACTTCCCAACTTGTTGTTGGGCTATACAATCGAACAAGTTGGGAGCAACGGGATATCCCCGTCATGTCTTCTAAGGATTTCCCTGCTAGGTCTTATCTGTGCATATTCTGCACCCAACTCGCACACCTAAAATTGAACCATACACTGAGAAATAGCCTACACGCCAACAAACAACGTCATTAGATTGTGAAAGCTTGCAAACATTTTACTCTAAACCTGGCCATGTAAGTGCTATCTCACCCCAGTTTTGACACAGTAAACAAGGCCAGCTGACCAGCACACTGGGTCTGACCTTATAACCTGTACTGTAGACAATGCACACAGACTAGTCTTCTTTAACCAAACACAGCTGATACAACTCCACCACAATTATGCTACATTCCTGGCAGAAGATGTGCAGCCACTACCGAATGAGTCTCATACGCCCGTGCTGTGGGCCTCAGTATTGTCAACTACTATAGTATAGTAACTATCCCTAAATAGGTAGGCCTGCTACTATAATTATTCTACTGCAGTAATGACTCCTGTTCTCCGATCAGCACTTGCCAATAGTAGCATGGAATACATAATGAATATACAATTACCTCTCCTTATCTTTAGGCAAGCAAAACAAAGTATTTTGTAAGCACCAGAGGACACACTGACATTACAGTCACCCATGTTATTATGCTGCATTTGAGCGCCTTCCAGAAGTTGACGCAACTTGTTACGCTGTGACGTATTTAGGTCATAAGTTGGAGGTCAAAGGTAACTATAAACTCTTGAGTACAGTAATCTCGAGTGAAGTATTGCTTTTTAGCGAGGTACAGTACTAGCGTTACTGAACTCAGGACGGGTTTCCACTGTGACGTTACTGAAAGCGGCAACATAGAAAGTCTGTGAAGGGGACAAACCGCGGTTCTGAGTGTCTCTTTTTTTCTGCGCTCGCGACTACGGAAGTGTCCGTTTGGTGACGCAAATGGGAGGACATGTGACCTGACCTTTGAGGTAATATTGAGGCATTTCCCCGGACACGGGAAAACCCAATTTGTTGCCGTCAGTCATAAGTCAACGCCGATGATGTCGTCTACAGTTGTTTCGCCAGGTATGTAGTTCTATTTGATTTAATTAACAAGTGATTATGGAAGCTGTGAATCATTGGGCTACATCTCAAGTCCCAACCAGCATAAATTGTTCCTCCTAAGTCAGTAGACCGGACGTATAGATAAGTCAACAGGCATCGTGGCCGCAATCCGTTGGCACACACTCGCGAATAAAGATAATTTCTAAACCGGTACACTGACGCCACTAGCGTAGAAACATTGGATTTCTGGCTACACTACGCCGGATCAGTAGCAGAACCACTTCGTCCGTGTGCCTTTTGAGATTGGTCTACACTGAGTAGCCGCAAGATTGAAAGCTACCTCACGGGTTCAACAGTAAAAAACTTTTTGCGTGGTTTAACAGTGCTTTACTCCGAATAAACATACATTGTTTGGCAACAATGTCGTGACCACCTGACTACAAGTCACTACAATGCTATGTAAATAGTTTGACCGTAGGGCTTATTACTGCTACTGTTACTGCCGTTGTACGAGCTTAGTTTTGCGTCTCAGTCCAAGCGAATCTGAGCTCCTTCCAACTTTCTTCTATGTAACAGCTAGCCCTGCATCCCGTTCAGTAACGCTAGGACCGCTAAAAAGCAAGAATTTGAGAGATTACGGGTGATATCGCCGTATATTTTAAGTGAGAACACGCGACTTTAGCTAGATATTAGCTTGATCCTAGCGTACGTCCAAGCGTTACTGACACAGGTCTGGTGCAAAGCTATGTACGTAATAGTTTTGAGCCGATGCCTGTGTACTAAATTTACAGCTATGCGCCGATGTGGGTAAAAAATGACCAGATAAAATCTGATACAAAATTAGTGTCGTTAAAGACTACACAGTTCCTTGAGTAAATTAAATGATTCACTGGATTTGAAAAATTTGCTTTCTACCATTATCCTGCTGCTAAATTTGTGGAGCGATCTTTTGCGTCGGCTTTCGGCGCCATGAAATATTGCGTCACCTGTTGGCCAGTTTCTTTTTTCACCCAACCAACCGCAGTTCTTTCACGAGGTTGCGTACACCTCACAACAAATGATCGAACCTGTTGTTCCTTCATTATAAGTTTCGTAGATTTTTGATTACATCAATCTGAATTTCAGAACAAATTTTGCTGCTCCGAAGCACAGGCGCTCGAATTTCCCGATGACTCATAAGCAAAAAGTAAGAAACATATGTTTTCGTAGTCATGAGTGACGTCAGAGGCTATGTAATAGCGTAACCGGTAATGTCGTGTTGAACATTCCACCAAAAGTGCAAATAACATGTAGATAAAAGCATGGAGAGAAACACTTGTTGGCAAGTTCAGACGAAAATGCACTGTCTGTTGGACTGTCCAATTGATTTTCAACAACGACAGGCGGGAACTCCTCCAGAGCATAGAAATTAACTCTGATGTGTTCCCTACACTTAATGTATGCTAGACAAAGCCAATATCCTCATTCATTGTTCAAGTAAATCCAGGGCAGAAACTACAGCAAACTTGTTCTGCTTCAATCTGTCGCACCATTTGTTTATACATGTAATAGTCTGCTGTTGTATTGATGTATTGTACAGTAAGTCAATGTCACTTTTCTCTTTTCTCTTACTCTTGTGTAATATTCCTATTTATTATTGTGTGTCCATTGTCTAAAGCCCCGACATAATACTAACTGCAGTTTCCAGGCTGACTTTTATAGCATAATATTTGTGTGTATGTCATATTAATGAATTGGTAACTTTTAGTAAAGCTAGGACCTCGAGAAAAGCAAAAATTCGCGACATTATGTGAGATATTACAGTGTATTTTCTCTAAAACACGAGGTTTTGGCAATTTTTTTCTTGACGCAAGGCAGTTCCGCAACTATTTCCTGTAGTTAACCTGAGATATATTTGGATCTCACGTGGGGATATGTCACGCGGGACAGTTTGAGCCGGAAAGCTAAGGTCATGATAAGAATCAACTGTACCGTTTTTTTTTTCATCCACAAGGATGAACTTGAGATTCACTAGACTTGATACGCAGGTGGGCCAATAAACACTATGGCCGTAACCTTCACTCATTGCCAAAGATTTCCAACTTTTGAAGGAACCGCGGGCTTTAATGAAAGCAAAATTTCACGCGATTGATTTGAAAAACATCGCATATTTAATGCGTGGCCTATCTCGTACCGGTACACAGGAGTTTTACTCAACTCATTTTCTCGTTCTGCGTGCGCTGTATTTCACTATGCAGCTCCCTGGCGAAATCAGAAGCCATATTATTTTTATCTTGTTATTGCTGTACGTAATTATTTTCGATAACTAGATAAACCTGTTGAAGGACAAAGGGTCTAATCTGTCATTCAACATGCAATGAGCCGTGCTTCGTAACAGGAATTACCCTTTGACTGATGCTCAACAAAGAGCACACAATTTGCATTATCTTACCTATCACTGAAGCTAAGCCAAAGCAACAAAATACACGCTGTATGAAGTCTTCACGTCACTGACGGAACGGCAAGAGTTTTCATTGGTGACATGGCCATAAACCAACTGTAACCTATTCTTGACATGACCAACTTTAGAAATACAATGTCCACTTAAACAATTTTTGTTTTCACATTGAGAAGATGACAATGAATACAGCTACGCTTTGTTTAGCGTAGATTGTGTTAAAATAGCGTTGTGTGTCGTCTGCGTCATGCTATACATTTGAGCGTAGTCAGGAACATGCAAATGCATCTTTAAGCACTTTAAACGCTTTAAGCAGAGAGTAAAGTTAAACCGTATAACAAATGGTCACACACATCAATGAGTTCCTGTACGATACAATCATAGGAAAGTGACAATATTTCATGATTTCCCGCAGTCTACATTGGATGAACACCATGGCGTCTGATGATGAGAGGGAGTGTCTGAGTACCATTCGAAATAATGTCAAATGCAAAAAGATAAACCTAGCAGATGTGTCTATGGCAAAAGACATCCTCGGGGCCGGTGGTTTCGCCGCTGTCCACTGAGGTCACTACAGGGGAATGGATGTGGCTGTCAAAGTGATTTCTAAGCGCAAGTCTCCTGATAGGTGGGTATTCCCTGGTCACACCTTTTACCAAATTGTATTTTAATTTGACTTTCCCTGAGTCATGACAACTGACTGTTTTTTGTAAACACGGTATTTTGACATTTGAGGTGGTTTAAAAACATTTTCGCCATGCATTGACCATTTAATATCTGTCAAGAATATTTCAAATATATAGACTTAATTTGCTCACAGTCACCATTTTTGGTACACCATCTGTTTGCCTCCATACCTTTATGTTTATGAGCCAGATATTCTAAATGACATTTCATTTCGCTACTGTCGTTTGCTGACAAAACAATTGAGATTATGAAGAGATGTGTAAATATAAATCGTACGTCTTGGTGCCAATAAAGCGTTATTTTTTCTAAATGTTTTCCAGTCAAGAGCAGATGGTCCTAAAAGAAGCAAGATCAATGTGTGCTATAGCACATCAAAGCATAGTCAGGATATACGGCATCATTTTGGACAATATGTGTGGGCTGGTTTTGGAATTCATGCATAATGGCTCTCTGAGGGACTTACAGGAAAAACTAAAGTGCATCGAATCGCATATACCAATCAGTGTACAGGTGCGTGATGGTGCTTGCAACTCGAATAGTGTGCAAGAAGTTGTCTTACCATAATTAAGTGCTTTCTCATAAATCTCTGTACCACCTCTCGTCGGCTATTGTAAAAAAATATCCAAAACTAACGTATTTTTGCGGTTATTTAGCGATTGCCTTATGCTATACTTTGGGCAACTGGGGACAGAAAGGTACCAGCTCAGGTGTGCACCTAAAGTGGATAATAGTTGAGCTGATGTATCACGCATGTCAAGGCAAATGATCTTGGGGCTATCTACCGCGCTTCTGTAAGTTTTCAAGTGAATTTTGGGATGGCCGTTGGCTCGTAAAATCCGGTGACATTGAAAGCGTGAGTTGAAACGCAAGAATGTTGCTAGTAAAACTAGTTTGGTAAACAGCTTCATTTTCAACGTTTACTTGTGTGTGATGGTTGTTTAGTTATTTTCGCACCAGGGAGCAGTATACTATTCTATACTATTCTATACTGATAACGGCTTCACAAACCGAGTGTCTGCGTGGGTTATAACCGACTCTAACATTGCAAATATTTTTGAGTCGTTTGAAGGGCATTTTTATGTACATGTATAGTGAGGGAGTTTTGCGTGTTGTTGAAGGTAAAGGAAACCAACGGTTGGTCCTTAAATCGGGACATCGCTAATGCTTTGCATTATAATTAGTTTCCAGCTGACACGATCAGTACACTTCTCAGGCTAGTTTGCTTCATGTATTTAGTGTTTATCTGTGTCTGTGGCAGGTTGAAATGATGGTGGATGTCGCGGACGCCATGAGATATCTACACAGTGCTACTCCGAGTCTTGTCCATTGTGATTTAAAATTAGACAATATTTTACTAAGTGACAGATTCAAGGCTAAGGTAATTTTAGCGAAAGCTTTTTTCAAGGTATAAAATGGCATCAAGTTCTAATTACTGTTATTTTAGTTTCTGTGGTAGAGGTTAATAACAGTAGACAACTGAAGACGAAAATCAATGTTTTGATCACGAGGTGCTATTATTCGTTTACCAATCTCTAACTCAGAATGATCTTCTCAGGGGTCCAATAGCAAACATCAATACGTTTACTTTGACAGTCACTACTTTATTTGGGGACTGGGAAACTGAGTTTATGGTAGTCATTGCATTAATTGTACTTTTTACACAGTAGTTAGGTTTGACTTGTGCAGTTAGTGGGTCAATTACATTTTTGTCTTGGTGACTAAAATATTCTAAGGTTAGTTGAGGAAATTTTGTAAGGGACCATATGATGTATCATCTGTGATAAGGCATTACAGAAAAATATGTTTTTAAATCTACAAGAAAGTATCTTCACTAATGATTTTCAAATTATAGGTTGGGGACTTTGGAGTGTCTACTCTCCAAGGCTTCACAACCGACCTGGACAGCTCAACCCATGCTAAGGGAACGTTGTCACACTTAGCCCCCGAGTTGTTGAAGCCAGATATTGCAGGCCGTACTATGCCCAAGAACAGTCCTGAGACAGATGTTTGGAGGTAAATATTTGAAGTCCATTTTGAATTATACTACAAGCCTATCTGGTTCTGAGACAAGTGTGCATTGTCATTAAACGGTAACTGCATGAAGACCGCAAATTCCTTGCAAGATTTTTGCACAATTAAAATGATGAGGGGGCATTGAATATTGCTGAATGCAAGGTACAACAATTCTAATGTTTTCGTTTGGAGTGAAAACTTGAGCGATGCCAGTTGTTGTTCGATTCGTTATTCTTTGAGACCATTCTCAGCGTCGTAAATGACACGTCCTGATAATCTTTACAGACTGAATGGTATCAGGCAATAACCAATATTGTCTGTACTTTTGAAACCTTGAAAGCATCAGTAAGTCGACTAAGGAACATTTTGAGATAATTTTCATAATGAAGAGTGGTCTGAACCAAAAAAGCAGGTTCATAGTCGCTATTTAAGTTTCAAATGTTGTGCACCAAGAACAACAGCACTAATTCCGTATGCTTCTTTATATACTTTCAGCTTTGGAGTAACGCTCTTTGAACTCATCACTGAAGAATTGCTATTCACATGCAGAGGTAACTATTTTCTATTGGTCATTTGCTAAATATTTGCCTTTGGCCAAGTTTAGGACATTACGAAATTGCCTGTGTAAATCCACCGAATCAGCTTCAGCTTGAAGCCCCCGGGCAAAATAGGGAGGCCATCTTGTCTGGGCAGAGGTATTATAAATCGTGAGGACGGGTATCCATGAAACTTAGCAAGTTGCGGTTTAGGGACTTTCATTATTAGAAGGCATTGTTTCGTCACCACTGGAAATCCCCCTCGTCGTCACAGAGGTCTTTCAAAAGTCCAGAAATGTCGTCCTCATTATAGGTGTTGGTCCCTGCCACCAAAATGAATTAATGAATTGTGATATAGTGTTTAATTGGTAAGGAAAATCTTCAAACCCGAGACAGTCATGTTGACCATGGATTTTAAAATTGATGGCTAATTGGCTCTGTTTTCTGTCGATTGGTTGCTTGGATATATAGGGCACTTATTTTCTACTTTTAGAAATTTTTAGACATATATTTGAGTTGTTGGGTAACCTGGTTTGAAATTTTGAGTCATAGGTACATAGTAATAGTTAATGTGGTAGTGCAAGTAGAAAGATACCTTTATTCATTACATAAAGCTATTTTGCATTACTTGTCCCGTCATCTGGAGTCCAATATGAAAGAAAATCATGGAACAACAAACTGGAATGAGAAACTCTGGTCAAAAATGAAAATAAAAAGTTTGACAACAAAATGATAACAGGTAAATGAAAGGTCATACAATTTAATATTACCTAAGTACCTGGATTTAAAGATAATTATAGCTTCACTGACAAACATGATAATAGGGAAAGTCACATAGCATGGCACCGATGTAGAAAAATGTATGTTTGCCAAAATTAGTGAGGAAGGAATTCCTCTTTTCATGGGTGCCGGAAGTGGTCCGGCAGATGCCAGACCAATATCCATAACATAGTCAAAAGGCATTTCGATGTCTCTAGAATACACGAAATGAGACTTTAACTATCAAAATTTTCTGTCCGCCACACACCTCCCTTTTCTGATTTCGCCGTTCATTTGACACACCAAATGAAAATGCTTCTGCCGCCAACGCAGCAATTTCTAACTATTTCAGGTTTGCCAACTTAATCCATAAAACAACAAATTTTGAATGGAATTAAAGATTACTGCATGGAACAGCTACAGGAGTGTGAGCCCCGGATCTTGAGAATACTGGTTTCAGACTGCCTTCAGTATAAGCCAAGTGACAGAACAAATTTTGAGAGTGAGTCGGACGTGATGTGTCTAGATTATGTGAGCTGATAAGACTCAATTGATGTTTCGTGTTTTGGCAGCTAAAAACTGTGAACAGTCTTAGCAAAGGCGTTCAACAACAATATGTAACAGTCATTTATCATTCGTTCGTTAAGATTTCTGGTCATTTCATTCGATTAAATGACGTTTCACCATTTCTTTGTACAAATATAACACGTGGCATGTGGTTAATACATCATTATTTTTTAGAAATGGCGCTTGCACTTCATGATGAATATGTTAGAGAATATAAAACAGATTATCTGGAACATCTCGCCACTCTAACACAAGAATATCAGGTAAATTGCATGCACTGTTTTATAACTCTTGTGTATTTCTTGGTTTCCTTCGTTTTGTATTTTCTAATTAAAGATTTCACGCCATGCATTTGCTTAGTTTTTAAGGTTTCAGTTATCTAATATGAAATGACTACCATAAAATCTAACAAAATAAGCACTTTTTATACCAAAAAGTCGCAATTTTTTATTAGCAACATTACTTATTTCTAAGTTTCAGTTTCTCACCAAATGATTTAATGGGTGGAAGATATTTGGTCACTTGACAATCAATTGCAATGGCAGAACATACAACTGTAGCAGATCAGAAGACGAGGGAAATTTTGAGCTATAACTGAACAATTTATATGCAGACAGAGAGGAGAGTGGATAAGACCACCACTCTAAGTGCTTGAGAATTCAAACAATGATTTTGATTTCCCACTTTCGAACTTTCGTTGGCTTTGTGGCTGTATGAAGTCGACCCACTTTCACGAGAGATGCTTTGGACACTGAGAATGACCACAGTAAATTAGGGTCACATCTAATTCATAATTGCCATAATGGAATGAGGTTGGCCTCAAGAAAATGTATAAGCCTACTTGTGGTAGCACTCGATTTGGATCGGCGTCAAAGGACTGACATCACTCGTCCTACAATGGAAGCAATTTGTTCGTTATTTATGAAATTTGCAAATACACTTAAAATGTGACCATTCCTTCATCCTAACGCCAACCCCCACAACAGAAAAATATCTTTTAAAATTTTTGGCTTGTTTCTTAGAAACCAGTATACTAAAGGCTATTATATCTCTTCTTATTTCAAATTTCAGTTATAATGGTCACTCTCTGCCCATATGTATGGAACTTCGCCTCCCTCTACTTCAAGACATTTTTAAAATCTCAACTGCAAATTTTACATGAAATTCCTCAATAATCAGCTTCCTAAGTATTATTACACTAACAACTTCTTAAGTAAACCCATCCAATATAAACCAAGCAGACACATTATACTCCTACATACCTGAATCAATACTCAGCTGCTATTCCGACAATACAACCCAAAATTTTAATTCCTCCCTCCAACAAATTGTCATCAAAAGCATGTATTAGATTTGAAAGTCCTCAACTTATAGACAACAACGAAATACCAGTCTAAGCTCTAAATATAATAAAAACACATTCTTTGCAAGCATTCTCCAGGTTCTTAACCAATTTTAGTATTAGCAACTACGATCCAGTCTGTCATATTTCTAATTGCTTGATATGTAACAGTATCTAATTGTATTCTCAAAATATCCTGAGCTGTGCCAGTCCTCTTCTTAGTTTCAAGCGTGTCGGTCGTTTTCAGTGCTAACTCACTTTGTTTTCTTAAGTATGTTATATATATGGCTTCTTCATCTATTCCTACTGATTTTTGCATTTCCATTTATTTATTTTGTA
>NMRA01000618.1:146982-176942 GCA_002633005.1 Phoronis australis | reverse complement strand
CCCTCTAACTCTCTCTCTCTTAAGATGCATTAATACATTTCTTTTGAAACACATGGTCATGGTGGGAACTCATTAGCACTCTAAATTGTATCTTTTCTCCTTAGACTATCTGCGTGGAGATGGACAATGCTACAGACGACTTTATTGATGGCTTGGAGAAAACGGAAGACGTCAATCTTTGGATAATGGTATGGTTAGGAAAAACATTTTTCTCAGTTTGACAGTTTTCATTGGATCATACATGTCACTGGTAAAGAGGCACGTTCATTTGACATGAAAAATGTTGCTTTTTCACGAGATGTAATCAATTTTATTTTTATTGCAGGTCTATTCTTTGATTAGAGTGACTTACGTTGTTTTAAGTTACAGATGAAGCCAATGTGTACCTAGTGACACAGTAATGGTATAACAATGACACAATCTAATGTGAAGTAGTGTCACCGATAATCCATAAGTGATAGTTGTGTATACATGTACAAGGCACTCGTTTTCTAATGGTGGGTTCTTAAAAAGCTGATATAGTGGGTTTGCTAACATCAGACTTTAAACCAAGAGCGGTTTTATGGCAGAAGTTTTGATGCTTTATCCATGTACCACTTGGGAAAACCAAACCCAAATGCCACTTGTTGAGAACCAGTTTTCTCCACAGAAAAACACAGGGCTGGTTATTAACATTCATGGTGGAGTGGCACGCGTAATATTAGCGACTTTCTCAAAGCACTTTGATGTTGTGGTATTCTAACATCTTTTCTGAAAGCTCTATGTCTATTTACACCAGCTTCTAATCTATTCACATTGGTACGACGTTTCGGTCGCTCATTTCTCCGGCCATCCTCAGGTGTTGCCGCGTTTGCAGGAGAACACTCAAGTGTATCAGGTAATCTAATGATGGGATCTTGGATTGCATTTTCGTTGTGCCTGGCGAGGATTGAACCTGGTGAATGCTTAGTAAACCAGAAAAAGGTGACGTGTAAGAAGACTACAAAAAACATGCTTTCCAAACAAACTTGGGGTTTCTGAAAACATAGGACTCATATGCAGGAAGTTCGAAACAAGAACAATATACCTTACACCTTGGATCAACAACTGACTAAATACAGTTATGGGGAGAGAAGACCAAGCGAGCTTACTGTGCATGAGGTGAATCTTTTGTTAATGAAACAGTTTGGTCACTTGAAATTAGGATTGATGAACACAAGACACGCTGTAGAGGAGGCAATATCTCATCAGGAGTAGTTGAGCTTACATGTATGTGGTCGAAACAACACAACATCCAGATCCAGGAGTACATCCGGCCTTTGTCGGTAAAGAAAGACGAACTTAAATGGAGATAAACGAAGCTGTAGCAGTTGAAGCTACGCAGCAATGACTCAAGTTGGCTTACCAAATAGCCACTCCCAAGGCTATGCAAGTATGGCAGATCTCCATTCAAATTAACGGATGACTCAGGGGTACAGTGGTTAGAGCGCTGGCCTGACAACCGAGAGGTCCCAAGTTTAAACCCCGCCTTGGACGTGGACAATATATTGCTGGGTTCTGATAAGAATGCTGTGACACCTGACGTTTTTGGAAATATACATATTTAAACGCCATGCCAATGTGAGCTACAAGTGTCGGTGGTAACAGGCATTTAACATTCACTTTAGAAGTCACTAATTTGTTAGTTTACAGTGGTACGGTATTGAGCATTCTCGCGAAATCTTAACATTTCACTCGCTTGTTCTTGCATTTCTGTAGATCATGCAGTGTTTCTGGTTGCCAGAACACTTTATAATCTGCCCTACAATGTGGCGAACCCAACTCCTGGTTTTTACGTGCGACGTCCGTCTAATCTATACAAGTGATGAATTTACAGTCGCTCAAAATGATTGTCAATGCATTTCTGATATGTAACTGCCTTTACATGTTTGTTTTCAGACAAGAAACTTGGTATTGGGGCACTTTGCGCAGCCTTTCGTTCATAACTTATCCTTGGACAAAAAATATTTAGAAGTCGGAAAAGATCGTTTAAAGCAAGAATTTGCTGATGAGCCATGGGCAAGAAGGCATGCCATAATGAACATCATAGGAGTTGCCGCTTGTTTATTGGATAGTGCAACGGAAGGAAAAGAATGGTTTTGCCGTGTGTTGGAAGAAGATGAATACAATCTGAATGCCTTGAAGAACCTTGAGTGGGTAGAAAATACCATTGGACGTCAACAAAAGGCTATAGAAACCAAGGCGCGCCTACAATCGATCTTTGAAACCAAACCTAACAGTGAGTGTCTGATATTGAAAGCTCGTGCTCTGATCGAGATTGCTCGTTCAGCCTGTTTAACAGATCAACACCTTCAACAGGACGACATATTGTGTGTTAAAAAGATGTTTCAGAATGCATTGTCACTCGGTGCCCACAACCCTGACAGAGATGAATATCATGACTGGCGGATGGGATACGCATTCCATTTGATGCGACTGGCCCGCCAAGCGAAGGAAATTGAAAACGTTAATGACCGTTTCTTAAAGGAAGCGCTGAAGGAGTTGTATGATGTGGCACAATATTGCGAAACGGAAGTAATAATGAGATCACTTGATCAACTGGAAACTGGCGATGTGGACAGTTACGCTTCAGTTAATGCTCGAAACAATGAGCGAGTCCGTGATATGAGCGGCAAAGCATGGGCTTTCGCGGGAGTTCTCTTGGTCTGGTACAAAGATCTTGTTTCCAATTTGTCAGCGGTTGTGCAGGATTGCGATCCTTCACACGCTCACTTCGATGGTTTGCAGTGTCTTTGGAAAGCAAAGGAAAGTGTGCCAAAGTGTGGATCTGTTCTCAGACGTATAGCGCAGACATGCATGGAGTGCAACATGTTAGCAGAAGCACAAACCTTTGCTGAAGCAGCCATCGAAGCTCAACCACTTGGTAGTGCGTTTTATGTTCGCGGTCAACTGCACTTCCAACTTTACAGGAATGGTGGTCCAAACCATGAAGAACATTTGCAGCTTGCCTTGGACGACTTGATGAAAGCTTATGACAAGTATTATCGGCCACCTTTTGCCATGAGAGATATCGCGGTTGTTTTACATTACACCAAAAAGTACGATTTAGCACTTGAATATTTCAAACGAGCAGAATTAGCCACAGGTGGCGACAAAGACCATACCGTATATCAGGATTGGGCGAAATGTCTTGACGATGTGAATGAACCCGAGGCAGCAGACAAAAAACGAAGAATTGCTGCAGAAATTTGCCTTGCGAAAAATGAATGGAATCGTCGCCTAAAGCTACGCTTTGAGAGCTGTTGAGAGCCACTGTCCGTAACTGTAGTCTGTGCTACAATGACAAATGTGACAGTTGTCAACACAGACTCTGCAAATTCATCACTTTTACGTTCAGAGCATGCAAAAATGGAACAAATGCTGTTTGGCAGTACTGTGTGTCTTATTTTTGTGATTATGTTAAAAAAGAAGAAAATGGTCGTAACCAACGGGTTGGGCTTACCTACGACCATTAGTATTGATAAACTTGTGCACAGGTTCTGTGTGATGCCATTCGACTGCATTGTCAAAGCTACCTTGACATAATGACTTTGTGAACCACTGTTTCGAGTCGTCTGGAATTGTTTTACCTTCTTAGCCAAAGTAACAGTGTTTCGTTAAGAGCTTCCTGGCGAATCCCGAGTGCTCCTTCGGACCATCGAATTTTGTTAAAGCAGTAAGTCATTCATTCATGCGAACGCCTATTGCTAGAAGTGGGAACACACATGGATATCACTTTAGATCCAATTCGAAGGCAATCGATACATGTAGGCTCAAAGGACATTTCCTGAGTGTACACCCCATCGTGTCATTGTTCTAGAACTGGGTCATGCATGCCCCGTCTTTCTCAATCCTAGTTTTTTGTTATGCACTGATCTTTCATTCGGCAGTTTTACACTGTGTCTTAGCAATAAGTGTATGTATACATGTATATTGGATGTATAATGCGTTTTAATTTCAGAACCGTCAATAGATGGCACAAGTGAGTGCTTGATAGCTTTCAGGTTTGCCGCTTGTTAAGCTACTTGTCACTTACTCTTGTCTTTGAATTTGCTGAAAGACGTGCTTTTGTTGCTCTGTTAAGAAATCTTCCACATTTTTGTAACTCCGCCTGGTTACAATAACCTCTTTAACACTTGAACTTTGGTGTTTTGGAACGTGCAATAAGTCCACCTAAACATTTTGATCCTTTGTCGTATTGATTCTTTCTTTGTTGTGTTATTCTGTTTTTACTTATTATTTCCTTGTTTATTTTCTGGCGTTCATATACATTTCAGTTTGGTCGCCTTTCATAATTTTTCTTTATAGTTCTATTTGATTTATATTTGGTCCCTCGCACATTCTGTCTGAGAAATCGGTGCTTCCTGAAGAGACGGTGAAGTTTTTTTGTGAACCTCGAAACAATTTTGCTTTTGCACAAACGTGAAATTGTGTTGTTACCCGTTACCTAAAATTCATCGTGAATGTGATTTTGCACGTTTAAGTCTTTTTGAACTTTGTAACTGTATTTCTTGTGAGCATGAAGCGTGTCGCGAAGCCTAATCATCACCTAACCATCCTGTTTTGGGGGATACAGCGTAAAAATGCATACGCACTCAGCCTAAAAATGGGGTCTCTAATATTTGAGAATCTGTACCTTTTACTACAAAAAAGATTCACGGGTACCTTCAGAGCCTAATTTTCCATTGTCCGATTTCTGGTAGTTCCTGCCTTTTAGTGGGGACTTTTGTCTAGTTTTCTACTTTTTTCGGAGTTTTGTTTCGCAGAGGCGGGACTTTTTGCCCACTGCGCCAAATAGGGGGGTCCGGTTCGAGCAGGATATGGTTGTCTATATGATTGCTGGAAGTGGCTATACAATTACTCCAGGTCACCACCTGTAGGCCGAGCGGTATCAGATTTCGTGTTCAGTATGCAATGTTTGTAATTGATTGCACACCAACTATCCGAGAGTATTTTTAATGAAATAAATATGTTTATGATATTTTACTTATAGTGACATGGCAATCATGGGAATCGTAAACATATGAAAATTATTCGACCTCAGTTGTGTACATCCCCAGCCGGCGTGCTTCCGTAAGGCGTCAAACTATGTAACTATCACCAAAAATAACACATATTCTCCGGTTTACACCATGTTTCACAAAATTTGCATTATAAATTCTTTTGAACATTTCAGTTTGATAGGGATTGGAGTTGAACACTCAATGTTCATCACAAACAATGCTGTTCTCATGGCAGACAATTTCCCTTAAGAAATCAGTCCTAGGATTGCCAACGTTTTCGACTGCGTAAGGATAGAGCTGAGGGTAAATGTAACCATACTTAAGATCAATGTAACAAAATCACCTTTTCCATGACATTTTGACGATAGCTCTCCAGGTTTTCCGTCCGAGTTACATACAATGCTTCCAAAATGTACCAATAGCAACTGGACGTTCCCGGATTACACAGTGACATTCTCTCTTGAATCTCCCCTTATTTACCCACAATGCAGCAGCACCCGCCGTGCAGTTATCTAACCTTGTTATAGCGCCATTGGCGTTTTTGTTTTTTTTTTGGTGGTGCCTTGTTTTTTATTTACGTTTTCTCAACTGCATTAGCTGTATTCGACCTTCCAATGACAGTGAAGTTTCACTGCTGTATTGTGGGCTGCAACTGAGACGAAGTGGAGTACTTGCAACTCGCCTTTAATAAGTTATCGTGCTCTTCGGTCACAGGTCACGGTACTACACGTTGTGCCGGGTGAATGTTTCGGATCGAAGTTGCAGTTCACGTTTCATCATGATGACAGGGGTTCCCCTTGTGCATTTAGAGTTTGCGTTGTACGAAATTATAACAAGGATCAGTGACATTCTACTGCATGATGGGAGTTTGACTACTGTCCCCGTGCAGTCTGAATTCACTCAATTCAACGATTTAGAAGCATCTTACGTATGTTTAACTTCGACGAAGTAAGACGAAATTCAAATGAATTCGTAAATTCTGTTTTTGAAAAATATACTGCATACATCTGCATTGACGCCAGCAGAGCTAACAGTGACCGTAATTTCCAAATAACCGGGATGCACACAACGCAAATAAGATCAAAACCAGAGGAGGTGATACACCGGGAGCGACCTGATGAGCACACGGTCCGTCAGTTTGTTTTATTTCACCGGTCATGTATGACCCACAAATATCCAAATCTTGCTCGGATGAAATGAGCGACGGTGCTAAACTTGTGCACATGTCTGGCGATTCTTGGAAGTCTCCAAAAGTAAAGACTCTGAAAACATAGAAAGGAAATGACATGAATATAATGGGCTCAGCTTGGGTCCAAGCATTACATGCCTGAATAAATAAAATGAAGACGTCGTAGTTTTAACCCAGTTGGTGGGCAAAGGGAAATAATCTGTTTTACGACAAAACAAGTCTGCAGCTTGTTCTTGGATGGGGCAGACCTCTTGAAGTTATTAATTTAGATTTCAACTTGAAAACAACAAAATCCGTTGTATGTTTTGCCATTCGATTACAAATCGCGAAGTTCTCTCGTCGTCTGCCACACGTTCGTTGAAACGAAAACCGGTGTCTTTTACTGAGCAGGCTAAACATGTCTGCCTTTTCAACGCCTTGAATTTGGTTCGCTCTCTACAGCGGGGTTAGTGGGCTCTTTCTTGAAACTCTTTGCTTGTTTTCAAAGTGCTGACAGTTAATAGCCAGGAATATGATTGACGGCTTCAGTTAATTGGCGACTGATAGTAACCCGCAGTGTGAGACCATTGATATGGTCCGAGGTGATCACTTCATAACTGGCATGCGTACATGTGTCACGACGAGCGCCAGACCGCCTACAACTATATTTTTAAGTACTGCTAGATGATTTCTGGATATGACCAAATAATAAAACGCCGCCGACATGCCATTTTATGGCCATTCGTATAGGATTCCTTCCAAATTGTTAATTCCTCACCCCGCCACCCCCGACCATTAGATCAGCGCGGTCTAGTCCGAAGCAACAACGAAGGCAAATAGAAAACCCAATATGAATAAGCGTAGACCGAGACGAAAGAGGCTGCTTTTTTAGCAGCAACAGGTAGCGCTTGCATCGCAATACTTTAAATCTTAGTTTCCAACAAACATTCCTGTCTCACTGATGCGAATGGATGCACGCAACAAAGTTCAACTTTTTATCAGGAGGACACATGAGTAGTACATGTAGGTAGGCTTACATGTGCAGATTGGACCAAATGGCATTTTACATTACAGGGTTACATGTGATCCGTATAAAAAGTACATGTACCCTTTCAAAGCCCACAGATAGCATACATTGGACAGGGATGCATCCAGGCAAAATGATGGCGAGAGCGCAAACGCTGACCTCAAGTGATCAACTTTAATTAACCGTGTTGGTACAGGGTCTCGGCCGCTTTTCACTTTTAAACATACGGTAGATTTATAGAGGACTGCAAAAACGTGGTTATTCGGAATGACATTTTCCAAGTATGTACAAGTATGTGCCGTATTGAAGTGTCCGTGTGATAGAGCAATGTTCGATTTCATTTTTGTGCTCCGGCGTACATGTAACTACAAATCTGTTCACATGTAACATTTTTGTGTTGCTGAATGTCTGTTATAATGCTTTACACATCCTACCTTTATCACATGTCTTGTAAAACCGAGGCCAGACTAGATTACGTCATTACTGATAATAGATCACATACATTATGTTCATCACTAGCACCCTTTTTATCTTATAAAAAGACATTCTCTACACACTCGCTGACTTTTTCCTCTGTTGTTTCCAAGAAATGATAACCGTTGACACTGCTTGACCATCTACAGTGTATGGTTCACGGCACAACATACGGAGGTAGCCATGTTGAAATACTTCTTTATCTTCTCCATTACTAAGCTTGTGATTGGCTAAAGAGACAGCACACAGCGGCCCATCTCGCTAAAAATATTAAATTAGGACTACTGGGCGTGGAAAACTTTTTTATTTGCAATTTTAGTATGGGTACTTTTCGGGTATCGAATGTTAAAAATATGTTTAGCTGCAGAGAAAAAATAAAGTTGCTTCCCTAACAACATGGTCACAAGAATGGAGTTCTGTACGGCGCACGGCCTGTGCTGTACCTTACAGGAAGCTGATGAACACCTCTGCGATCATAACGGTTACTACATGTATGCATCATCAGCGCATTTCATTGCATTGTGTTGGTCATGTCCTCGTTTCTTTTTTGCAAGATTCGTGCACGAACACGAGATTGCGATAATATTAAAACCTGAAGCAAGAGCTTTCACCTACCTGTTCATGATATGGCAGTTGAAATCGAAATGCGTCTTCGCCTTGGTGGCGTTAGCTTTCAGTATGTACAGGTCAAGATCCGGTACCCATGTGAAATAATACGTGCCAGTCCCACTGCACGGATCGTCTTCTAAACTTCCTATTGGCCCAAACATTACACCACATTTATGATAGAGTACATATGCAGTGACTGGTACGAATATAGTGGTATTGGTGAGAATCATGAGGATGGTGAAGGTGATGACGATTGGCCTTACCGACCCCTGGGGACGTCATAAACGCAAGTGAAAGTGGGGCATCTGTGGTCCCGAGTAGCACAGACAGAGGACCTAGCTGTAAGATTTGCGATCTCTTCACATTAGTAGCATTTCAATCAGACATAAAATCGTTGATCATAGAAACGTGTGAATACTAGGTACATACACCATCTAGTTTCCCAACTTACCTACCACCTAATGCCAAATAAACGATCGCCTGCACGACACTGGATACTGGATTAAATTATTTTTTAAAAAGGGGTGCAGGTGGCCTGATGCCTTTTGCGGTACATCAGGCGTGTTTAGGCCAAAAGGCAAGGCCCATTACACTAATCACCTGATTATGACTCATGGGGACACGACTCCAATGTATTCCTCATTTGTTTCAGAATAACAGAAAGACTATTTAACCTGTATGAGCTAACACTGTTACGTTGTTGCCCAGTGAGATCCAGCTTTCTTTGTCGTTACCTGCAAGGTCCGAGTCTGGAAAGTAAATTCCTGATCCTGACTGTCCGTTGTCAAGTTTAGAGCCATCAGTGCAACAAACGGACTGTTAGTCATTGTAATCAATGATTTCGTGAACAGCTCCAATTACTGTATAGAAATTGTGTCAGTGATTTAGGGTCGTCACTAAAACATCACTTGGCACTGCCAAGAGTCGTCCAGTTTCTGACATTAACTTGTTGCAACAGTATCAATGATTCGTACATTACTCCACTGCCCATTACACCTCATACGGTAAGCTGCAAGCACAGCTTCACCCCTGAGGTAAATATGCAGGGGTGGCAAACCAATAAGTATTTCCACTGCAGCTGTAGGTGTCCCTGGAAAAGCAGAAGTAACACACAAGCAAGTTAAACGCTATATTTGTGTCAGTTTAGTTCTAACAGTGCTCTGTCCAAGAGATGTTATCCTTATTGATGCTAAGTAAGCTAACATCGTTCTGATAACACCAGTGTAGATCCAGAGAGAATTTTCAGGAGAGTCCACAGTTTTACTCGGCAACACCTTACCAGGGCCGACTTGGACTTGGTTATCTTGTCCATCATGTGAGGTGTCCAGAAAAGGCGATGGTGGAGAGTAACACCTAGGTAGGTGACTTTTCTTGGAGTGGGAGTTCAGTACTATAGAGCTTAATGGTTTTACATTCCACTTCCACTTCCAGGTGAACATCAACACTTTTGTTTTAATGCTATTGATCTCCAAGCCAACTGTCTCAGTCCATCGAATAGCAATATTAAGTGCCTTCTGGACAATACTGCGGCATGTGCAAGCATCAACACTTGACACGCAGAAGGCAATGTCATCAGCATAGGCCTGTACAACTAGACCTTGCCCAATGTTAGCCAACAGTTGCCTTAACAGGCAGTCCATGACCTCATTGAAGAGAGCATGTGAAGCGGTACCACCTTGTGGAGTACCTCTAGTGAGACGGACAGTCACACTAGCTCCCTCAAGCTTAGCTGTTACAGTCTGACTGCTCAGCATGTACATAATCCACCTTATAAGCACTTTGTCAATCTGAAATTGAACAAGTGCATTATACATGTAGATAGCATCGTGTTTAATGTAGCTGAAGGCACCAACAATGTCGACGAAAGTGCCAAGAGCAAAAATTTATTGTATACAGCATTTTCAAGCTGTCTGACACGAAGATGAAGAGCAGTCTCTTTAGAAAAGCCAGCTCTGTAAGCGAACTGATTTCTCAGAAGTGTGCTCATAACATCTTGCCTTTCTAACTGCCAGAGAAACAATTTCTCAAGACTTTTCAAGAAGAAGGAGGTTAGAGTTATAGTCTAAAGCAGTTCGTTTTGAAGTAAGAATCCATGCCAGGTTTGGCAATAAAAACAACCCTTGTCTCAGTTCAGGTTTCTGGGACGTAACCTAGTCTAAGACTGGACTTGTAAAGATTAGACAGGATTTGGAAAAGCTTGGTTCCTGCTTCCTGTACCATCTTAGGAAATACCATATCTTGCCCGGGGGCCTTCCATGGTTTAAAAGTCATGACGGCCAATTTAACGAGATGAATATTAACCATCTCATCAAGAAAGTCCATATGGATTTCCTGTTCTTGCCCGTCACATGCTACTTCTCTAGTTCCATGACCAAGAAATCAAACTACCGGGACAATGTTTGTCCATCATGGCCCTGAGAGTTTGGCCAGGTGAACTGGTGTATGAACCGTCTTTTGGTTGGACAGTCTCCAACTGAGCAGTCTTGCCCTTCATTAGAATCTAAACAAGTTTTCCCGTTGCTCACAAACTTAAATATTGGTTGCAAAACTTTCTCCTCGAGCCCCTTTTTGCCCTACGTGTAGCAGACTTGATGGTTCTGTTTGCCTGACGGTAGGCGTTCCAGTCCTCTTCAGAGTCTTCTCGCTAGGCAATCCGATGAGCTAGTTTTCTTGCCTTCTTCTGAAGAGATGCAAGCTCTGTGGTCCAACATATCTGCCGATTAGGTTTACCAGTAAGCCGCACCATCGTCATCGGACAGGCAACATTGATGGCATTAGTCAGCACAGCTGTGACATTATTTGCCAGCGAATCAATATTAGTAAAGGTGTTAAATTGTTTGGATCACACACAGTTACCTGTATGCGCTAGCACGCGCTCTTATCACTTATCGACATCCCTTAAAAGGCCAATGAATATGAGTAATGGCTATGGAATTTTCAAAGTAAACTAGACAGATTTCAACAAAATTGTGTCATACTCTGCCAAACTTGGATAAATATTTTGCCAAAATTATTCGGCAACTTAGTCGAACTTGTGTCGCAACAAAATTGAGTTGACGTCGAACTCCTGTAGGTTGACATGGCGTCATTGCACCAAGCTGGTAAATGTTTATTCTAATAGACTGACTCATTTTCAACAAAGTGGATCGAGCATCTGTTGCGGTTTTGCCGAGATTAAAATAGTGTTGAGAGTCAAAAAGAAATCGCCATTTAGTTTTGGATTTGTGGACCGAAGCTTGTTGAATTTTGGCGTTGTTTAGTATCGCTCGAAAATTACCGCATATTTAATTTATAAAATGACAAGAAAACATTTTTCATTTTACCTGTTACTGTGAGCTCTTTCATAATTTCTGCATCGACTACATAATAAACCCGTTTAAATACGCATGGTTTAACCGGCAGTTTTAGCTTGGCATTCGTTGTCTTGGCCTTGTGATGAAGTATGTCCTAGAAGTAGAAAGTAGTGCTTCACACATGTAGGTTGTACTGATAATTACCGTAGAAATTGTTCAACAATTATTTATGCAAACCTTAAATATAAATATTGCCAGTTCTATTTCTAGTTACGTCACATGTGCATGTACATGCACGTATACTTAAACTGTAGGGTGTAACATTGCATTACGGTTGAAAAAGCATCTTGAACAATTTCCTGTTAATTGACAAGAAATTACATGTACATGAAACATAACTTGAGCATATGATGTGTCTGACACTCAAATGATTCCAGTCCCAGTTATGAGAAGCAATTCCATAGAATAGATTACTTCTTAAGTGACTAGATGATTCAGCGAAATTTATTCCTATTTAATTTAAACTGTAGTCAGTACGATCTTTCATCATTAGCGATATTTGTAAATCGCCCAGTCTCTTTTTAAAGGCAAACTTTTCGATCAAAATTGAGGTCAAAGTTATACATGTATCACTGATCACGATGTATTCAGAAAAAGTTGTTTAAACAAGACGTAAAATTAATATTTAATTTAAGCTTGTTTCGCACCGTTTATTCTTAGTGTTAAGAAATATTTTGCTTAGAAAATCTTGAATTATAAATTATTAATATCAATAAAACCTTCAAGGTGTTGCTTTTCCAGTAAAAATTTCGTAACAACACCAGAACCATTATTTCCACAAGTCTAGAAGTCCCTTTCAAAAATCATTTGGTAAGGTCATGAACCTCGTTTATATATGTTCAATTTGTTCCAATACGTACAATTTGATGGTTCCCACCCCATTTCTTCACTAACATCATAATTTGTAGAAAACATAAAAAGTAATACATCGCCATGTTTAGGATGTGTTTAAAATCTAATTTCAATACTCTACCAGCAGCATCAGTCTCGAATCTCAACTGTAGTACTAAAACCAAAATGTCCATCTATACTAGGCCTATGCCACAATATTTATATCACCTAGCCTTAATACAAATTCAGAATTACAATATATTATTTGATTTGGATCGAAATTACAAATTTAATTTTTTGATTATCTTTATCACTACACGTCATTCAATAAATTACCTGTCATTTACAGTATTTATCTATTTTAAACTATTTTTAGTTACAGACGAATTCCCTTTTGGAGCACAATCATGTGCAACGATCAAACCTGCTCCAACATGTTGTCGCAAGTCTTGTCAACAGTGATTTCGTGACTGCAAGTAAATAACAAATATGGCGATGTAACTACCAAATTATCAAGTAGAAATTACATAGAGAGGGGTTAGTGTCGATGGCAGAGTTCATCTCAACGGCCCAGAGTCCAGTAACTTATGCATGATCTCAACTATGACGAACGAATCATGGTTTATATTGGCACACCATCCATTACATTTATGTTGAATTTAAATTGACCACTTGTGGCTAACTTACGAATATTCTATTTCAGAAATGTGTAATCGGGTTTATATAAAGTTTTACTACGATGATTGATGTACTTTTCTACTAGTCGTTGTCAGGAATCGTTTTTACGCTCCACTTTTTATGGAGGGTTTGTCAAAAATGGCGCTCTTATGATTTGCACGAAATCACTCAAAAGCTGCATGGAACGAAAACGAAGTGATGATTAAGAGGAATGTAACAGCATTAATTTAGTTTTGGTTAAAACAGCTTTTGTTTTGTTATCAATTTTTTAATTTTATTCTAAAAACACATGCTCATGTAACCGCCATTAATGGCAGAATGGAAAAAGTCAAAATTCAAATTTTGCAGGTTTTCTACTTTAAATATTTGTTTATATATGTGTATACATGTGTGTGTGTGTGCGCGCGCGTGTGTGTGGGTATAAGTCTATGTCTATGTCTGTCTATGTCTGTCTACAGCATGTCTATGTATTATGTACATGTATGTGTGTGCGTGTGTGTGTGTGTGTGTGTGTGTGCGTGCGTGCGTGCGTGCGTGCGTGCGTGCGTGCGTGCGTGCGTGTGTGTGCATGTAAACAGATCTGTCGATAAAGTCCTTCACAGCCTCTACGAAACTTATGAAGGTGTGATCTCAACTTGAATATGAGCTACAGTCCCTTTTACGGCCGTTTGGGGCTCACATAAAATGCAGCGCCACCTTCATGACAACGTGCTTACACTGCATTGCCGTATGATCGTCCTTTCTTAATACCGGACAAAGGCAGACACCATAATATCCTTACCAGATGGCAGTAATGGAAAATCAACGAGCACTCTTTGGCCTGCTTATATGTGCTCCTTTGAGAAATGACCGTTTTCAACATCAGATCTCTGAAGGCGAACCCCTCGTAAGAACTGACGGATCGGTCCTGGTACGTGTACTTGTGGTAGCCGGGTATACTACTGGTGTCCCCACCAATAACTATGTTGGTATTGGCGTCAAGAATGTAACATCTACAATCAGAAAATACACGAAGCGGGTTGGTTAGTTTGTTAAAATGTCTGATCTCGTACTTCACGAAACAGACCCGTGTTTCATATCTCACTTACATTGATGCATGTACAGTATGCCAAGCCCTTAGAAGCGTATCTATAGCCATGGAGAGGCACAAAGGAAACTGGACACTACGACATCTGACACAGCGAGGAGGGGCGTCACCAAAGACTTGATAGTGAATCATTCATCACTGACGTTAAAAATTTCTGATCATGAAATGACAATAGCCCGCAAGGCATGCTGTCGTTGTATCTCGCTTCTTCTTATTGGGAGGCTGGTGTTGTATACACTGTTTGTCCCTCTACGGTATCTAAGCAATTTAAGATGTTGCGTTCCGCAGAGGAAGTTTCCTGCGATAAAAAGGGACATGACCAGGAGAACAATCAAAGCATGAGACCATTTTCACCTGCATGGATCTCAGGTTACGGAAAGCGTGCCATGTAACCAAGCAAAAGGTGCCGCCGCAGTGATCCAGTGAACTGCCAATCGACTTGGATTGATTCGGAAATAGCATTTTCAAAATTGCATCGCAAAGCTCACCAACAGTATGGACGTACAGTATAACTTAACTTTCGCAGCAAGCATTATAATTTACCGTTTTCCGCATTTAAAACCCCCACTTCGTTTCTCGGCCTTCTTCTTCAACTTTTTGAACGCTTCGTATTTCACATCCACAGCAAGCACTCCTTCCACCTCATTCTTGCAGAAGAGTTTGCGACTGCACGTTGGTTGGCTCTCAGCTCCGCCCATATAAGGATTTTTGTAGCCCGCCGAGCAGGGCAAGCACGCATGCGTAATGCAGTCACTGGAGTACGTACAGGGGCAAGAAGGGCCATATGGTTCTGCAAAAGTATGTCAGTTAGACGGGAGGGAATTCACGTAGTCACGAGATACATGTAGTAGAAAAGCATATACTACATTGATATACAGTGCGCATGAAACCCTCATAAAAGGAAACGCTCCTTGATTCAGACCGTATATTATAAAATTCCTCAAGAACTCAGTATTACCGTACTATAAAACAGCCTTCGTTTTAACTGTCCATGTAAAATCAAAGACTTCACTACATGGACCACCAACTACTTCAGGTAGGCATAATGCCCTCAATGCGCGACATCTCTGCTCAAGCCGCAACGCCTTCATTCAATTAGCGCCACCTAGCGAATTGGTCCGTTTTACTTTTCGTGTGTGAGCCCAATGTCTTTGGTTCGTGTTCTTAGAGCTTGATTGTTGCAAACGCGTTACCTGAATCAGTGCCAAAATTACTCTCGAAACCGAGATCTCTAATAAAGAAAGACGTTGAACGGTCTTTCAGAGCAAAAAAAATTCGTACTTCTAGGCAGTAAAATTGGGCTATAGGGTTATCTCGTCACTAAGCGGAAACTGAAAATAATATATGAAGTGGCGACTCTTCAGGGAATTGCGTTGTAAAATATCTGTTGTGTATGTATACCTGTATACTCTATGGTAATACTTTTCAAACAAGTTATTTATTCAGATTACCAGCCCTGTGGTAAAAAGGCGTTCTTCGCTTTCGGTTATGGCTTATGATGGAAACTGTTTCATAATATGTCTTGATAATTTTGGTATAAGCTTTCAGGAAGCGAGTTTCAGATATTGAGCTCAGAATTTGTTAGTGTTGGATTGAAATGTCACAAGGCACTTATAATTCACTTCGTGTTCATGAACTGAACGTGTCAACAGTTATTGATATGGTCTTATTTGAGAATTTTATAAGTACATGTACATACGCTCTTCATATATCAGCAACATACATGTACTGTTCTGAAAAATTTTACCAAGCAACTGCTCCAAACTAGAGACAACGTGTGCGGAAATCATAAAGACTTACATTAGCACGTTTTTTGAAACCGGCAAATTTCGACTAAAGTAAATGTCAAATCTGAAGCTCGAAGAACACCTACATGTACACCTGACTGGCAACATGCAATAGATGACACTTCTATTGTCTCTGTAGCGACGTCTGTTCAACATAATGTGTAAGAGTGCCGAGGTCTACAAGTGCACACGTAGACAATACAATTCCCGCCAAAATAATAGATATAGCAGGTCATATCTTATGAGGTCAACTAATGTTTACATTACTTACTATGGAGACAACTCTTTACTGAATACTGGTGTTCATTTTCTCTTTTGAAGATGGCTTTCGACAGGGTTATAATTTTCTCTACGCTCATGTCCTTGCCGTAGTCGTCGCCCATAACACTGGTGACTGACAGCTGCTTACCTTTGTTAGTCATCGCTTGTAAATACCAAGAGTACCTACATGTAAAGAACGATCCATATCTTTTCCAATACTTACATGTACAAAATCACAAGGGTTCAAGGACTTTTGTTTTTGGAACGTTAATGCACATGTCTTGGTGTTCCCCCAACAAAGTGTTACCTTATAAAGACTACGATATATTCATACATGTACTTCTTGTCAATTATTGAAACACAGGGACATGTGTGCGAGATGGGTTCACTCTGGGGCTAGTTGCATGGAATAGAACTTCCTCCTCTAGAACAATTGCAGACAAGTTTTCACATTGGCAATGGAAACCAATATGTATAATCATTTGTTAACGTTTCGGCAAAATTATCGGAATTGGTATGAAAACAATGCAGGTACTTTCTCGTCATTCTGCAACTAAGTTTTGGAGCACCGGTATGTTTTAGCTTTGAGACGGCTAATTCTTAGGTAAAGTCCTCATTTCACAATTAAGATTATATGAGTAAGCAAAAAAATTCCCAAATTAGTGTCACTTTCGTGTGATTTTTAAGAAAACAATAGATATCAACGAACTGGAATATGAGGAGGCAGTGTGGTCTAGTGTGATACATGTAGGTGTCCGCCTTGTTTACTCGAGGTTGTAGGTCCGAGTCCCACTGGGTCACACTGCTAGACCTTTGAGTCAGGTTTCTAGCTCCTCAGCTCGGTTTTAACTATATATTGATAAAGCATAAAAATAGTTATTGGTGATTAGTGCAATGATCCCACATGCGCAGCCTGCACACGTCTGGTACAACGTGTGCCAGATCGCCTGCAATTTTTTTTTCTATTAAAAATTAAAAAATGTCATTTTCTCCTCATCAAAATTGTCTCTAGCTCCAAGTTTACGTCGTATTTTAATACCGGCGATCACCGATGAAGTGCTCTAGTCGACGATGATTTCTTCAAGTCGCTCTTTGTTCCAGAAAAAGCGCACGTGAGAGCTGTTTTTAGAGACAGCGATTGATTCAAGTTTTGTTCCGAAAAGAAACGCTCACGGGCTATATTTCTTTTTTTCCGAAAAGCACATTTTGGGCGATCTGTGGTGATGAGCACGCTTTAACGGAAATCCCCAGCACCGCGAGCCACGAGCGGTACGTTCTCAATTACATTAACCGTCATCTCTGTTGAAAAAGAAGGAAACTGGTGCATATAATGAAGATTATTTGGTTGTTTTCTGTTTAATCGTATGTTACGTACCGTAGACAGGTGAGTTTCAGCTAAATTAAAGATTTAGGGAAACTCGCTTCCGAGAGCGATGATCACTCAACAGCTCCTGCATACAACGTTATACGTTGTAGTTGGCTGGGTTTTTTCGGATAATGCTTGCATCCACTGGATTTAATATTGTAGAGTGGGAAACGAGAAATGAGGAACGTAAGAAAGATCACGGTGACGGTAGTGACTGCGAGCACCATACACGAATTTTACAGTGATTTAGCGAAAACTTTCCTCAGTTTACTGTCGGTACATTTCTTTTCATTTTGAGTAAAACACATATGAAGCACGGCTGTACATTATATCTTAAAAATATATGTAATTATAAGTCTACATTATGAATTTGTGTTGACCGACAAACAATTCTTTGACCGTTGTTTTAATAAGTATACGTAACATAGTTTTTGGAAATTTGAATGTTTGAAAACAAGCTCAACTGTGTTTTTTGTGAGTTTCTGGTGGACATTTTTGTGCCAAGTGAGTCATTCCATTCTCACTGTGGCACAGTTATTCATCTTAAATTAGTTGCGCGAACGGAATCTCGTGATCAGTGATATGCACTGAAGCACATATAATGTTTTGTATCTTGAATGTTTGAGTTCCTTCAACATTAGAAATGTCTTGGATTTTCTGACAGGACCTTTCTTGAGAGCAATTTGTTTTGTTACGAGTCATTCGGTACTTGGTGAGGTACGAATGGTCATTTTAAGTCGGTTATGGGTGGTACCTCGAATGCCTAACGTATCCCTGATAAAGCCCCAGGAGACACCGGCAGACAAACAGGTATGTTGATACCGGGATGCAGTATGCATGTAAGAGCTCCTGAGGCCAGGGGTTGGCAGTGCTGCATCCTATGTAATTGTTTTTACCGTAGCTCGAATATGTGAGTAGGTTGATTCTGAGATTCCTCGTGGGTTTCCACGGAGACCTTCCCACGTTGAAATTTGTCTGTAATGGATCATTCGTTACTCTGTGTGACACGATTCTTCGTTTAGAATTTGTTTTGACCGGCAACTTTAATTGCTGATCCAGTTCTATTTTGGCCCTCTTATGAAGTTCTTGGAGGCTGCAGAGTACAGACATAGACAGACATCCCTTTCTTACATACGGGGGTTTACATGTACTCTACGTGCGCCTTTGGTCAGATGTAGGTGACTCAGTCATCTAAATGCTAAGTGCCCGTTTCTTTATGTTGATCAGCGTGGATCCATACGTCATTTATCACCAGATTATATATATGTACCCAAACAATTAAATACCTCTTTTGTTTATACTCGGCTCTGTGGAATGTCTCTTGCAAGTAGTCAGGAACCTTGGTGCCCGGAAAGATTCGCTGAAATCCCTGATCGGTAGTATAGATTATGCGCACGATATCACTTGCGTTGTATCCGGTGGCGTTCCGCCATAAATCGTCAAAGGAGTTGGTCAAATGAATGTGGTTCCATGCAAATGCGTTTAGAGTGGAGTTAGGACACTGTGCAGCTCCATTTTCGCCTGCAAGAATGAAAACACGCGAAAGAAATACATGCGTGCTATTGAGAAAATAGCTTTTCACGAACCACGATGCTCAAAACACGCAGTTCGCAATTGCTTCAGCACGGTGCAGTGCAATACTATGTTATCAATATTAGTCGTACTAGCAGTAGTATTAGCCGTAGTAGTAGCAACAGTGACAGTAGCAATGGTAGTGGTGGTAATGGTAGAAGTGATAGTGGTCGTACTCAGTGATAGTAGAGGGTAGTAGTATGTAGTATAGGCTAAGGTAGAAGTACTAGTTAGTCGGTACGACGTTACTAATAGTTATTTAGTAATTGTAGCGCTAATAGCAGCAATAGATGTAGAAATAGTAGCAGTAGTAAGCTGTACCGTCCTCTTAATCAAGTAGAGAGGGTCGCAATCACATAGGGACGTTTCGGCAAATTATGCCCCACACTGAATAAATCATCCAAATCATGTTGCTATAAGTACCTTTTATGCATAGAGGGACACCTTAGAAGGCCGTTGACGTATTTAACTCTTCCCAGATCGTACAAATACTCCTGCAATTAAACTGCTTTCCAACAGTCCTCCATGCAGTTACACAAGTCGGCAACTGGCCATTTGTTACGCTTTCCACGGGGCGTGACTTTAAACAGTACACACCATGGATTTCGAATTACCGGTGGCCACAGACCAAAATGTATGACGTAAAATTTAGCCAAATCCATGATTATTTTGTGTCATTAGCTCGAAATTTTGATTTCTCTTTCAATTTTGCCAATTTTCACATTTCCCGCCATGTGACATCATGGGTTGAACACAGGAGATCAGCGCACAAATACTATGAAGAAACGTACGAGAATGGTGGTCAGGATGACGAAATGGGGTTGCATGAAAGCGAGAACGAGTTTGATATGTTTTCAGCTGCGTAGTTTTCTACTTTGAGGCCTTACGAACTGGATCCTCCCGCGAGAGAAGCGGCCTCGGGCTCGGCCAGTCAACTCAGTCATCCAACAGACGATCCTGAATAAAGAGCCGATGTTTCTGAATAGTAAATATTGTCCTTTATTGAACCAGGACTTCATAGTAACATCTCCTCTGATTGGAGTCGAAACACGACTCCTCAAAGTGGGCAGAACACAGAGTGGCCCCCGACAGAATCGCTTGGTCCACGCTGAGGTCCCACATTCTCATTCGGCGCACGAAGCGATGCCACTACTGCGCAACTTTGGCGTCCTTCGGAACACCGAGACGTTCTCCGTCTGACTGCTGTTGCTGCAGCCTCCGCAAACACATCTTTTCATCCCTCTACGAACCTTCTCGACGCTAAATGTACTTTACTTTCTCTTCACTCTATACACTTAGTTGCTGATCCGAACAGTGTGCCGAATGACTTGGGTTCAACCCATGACGTTGTACATAATTATTTTTTTTTTCAATTTTTACGTGTTTCTTTATGAGCTGTGCACTAAATGCACTGAAATCAAATAAGATATCATAATAACATTTATTTTGAGGTACTAGAGTCATGTTGCGTACACTTTAATGTTACGGTTAGTGGCGGATTTGGCCGATCTATTCACGAAAGTTACTCACCAATGTTCCGGTATATACAGTGTACCGTAACCACCTAACTATCGACACTGATTGTGGAGTAGGCCCCTCCGAGGGATTCCTGAGCAATTAAAAATGAGTTAAACCATAGATTATAGACAACAAATGTACTATATAGTCTATGGTTAAACAAGTGACAATCGGACACCGCCGCGGTATACATGTAAATTGAAGGATCAATTTTGGCGTTCACAGGCAAACCCTCTTTTGTCTCCTGCTGGAACCATGAATTCAGTATGTCTAGAAATCTCGTTTTGTGTCTGTAAGGTGCAAATACAGCAGCGTTCTTGAAACCATTGGCAACACTCTTTCAGCGATACGAACACATGTGTTTGTTCAGGAAGACATTGAAAATTAACTGAAACGTTAGTTGCTTTGGTTTAAGACGGGGTAAGAAGATATGCGAAACATGCTTAGTGGTTTGAGCGAAGCTTCAGTGATGCCTCGTGGATGAAATACGAGGATTCCCTTATCAGACACGATTCTGTCAGATTTAAATTGTTTGACTAATGCATGGTTGAGGCCCCTGGAGTTATTGTCCGGGAACACCGGTAGAGGACAACGCAATTTCCACGGGAATCGGTTATCAGTCCTGAAGAGATTGAGTCTGGTAGTTCTGGAAAGTCGGCAGCAAATTATAAAAAATTTCGTCAGATTTGAAAGTATGGATCAAATTTTACGTGTTATTCCTATCATCTCCATCACTAACTTCATCATCAACATCACCATCATCATCATCATCATCATCATCATCATCATCATCATCATCATCATCATCATTATCCTCACTAGCCTCCTTGTCATTACCATAATCATTATAGTATCGTGAAGATAATCAGTATCATAACCAATATGCCTTATTACTATCATTGTTGTTATTATTCTCTTTATTGCTATTGTTTCTGTTGGTGTTTTATTGTTGTTGTTCAAATGCTTCCTAAACACATTGTGTTACGCAGCTGCCTGCCGTCAAATATGTCGACACTCGACGCTATTGTATTCTGCGCACATTAGAATCATGGTCAAGTAATATGTTAATCGGTCTGTAGAAAGTCCGATACAATGCTTTAATATCATTGAATTGAATTTCAAGCTTTGAACACACATGTAGCTCGAAATCTTTTACAAGTTTTAACTGGTACAAATCGTTTTGTTTGTGAGCAAGTGTGTCAAGTTCCAGTAATGCGAGGACGGCATTTTCTTGGCAGAATATGATTTCGATATAGAAATTTCCAGACACTGAAACCAGTAGACCAGCTTAAGAGTGCTCGTATTCAACAAGTGAATGCAGATAGCAGGTGTGTGTTCCATAGACCTACTTGTTGCGAGAAAAGCAAGAACTTGTACAACGTTGCCATCAAAATCCCTTCCAGTACTGAGATAGAGCTGATTTGACCTGTGTCAACCCACATACATGTATGTCAATGGGGGTGAATGTAAACGATGGACTTGCAAACCACAACTACTATTAGATCTAGCCCATCTGATAACCGTAGAAGATACAACACAAAAACCTCAATAGTGTTGGAAGGTACTAGCATAACAAGTCGGTAGACTGTAAACGAAAAAAGTCCACCCACAGATTGCAATGTTCTTGTATGGACCCTTCTCCGCAAGCGATACCGACAGAGTGGCCATATCGTTCGGCATTGAGGTGCTGAAAACGGATGTGTACGGTGAGTGATGAAAGTGTGAAAAAAAACTGAAAAATTATGCCGTGCAAAAAATGGTGGACGACAGTATGTCGTAGTGGGCTGTCACAACAAATTAGAGTTCCAAGCGTGGAAGCAATCAATTTGTAGTGAATATGGAGAAAATCATCAAGATTGCCCGTGTTTGCCGTCGTTCAGCATGTTTCCTGTAATTCTCTAAGCTGTAGAGCATGGTCACGTGTAATAAGCAGAAAATAATACAAAACATAATATTTTGTAATTGGAGAAATGTGGGTCATGTGTAGTTTAAAATGCTGTGTTGACATTTCTCAAATACTGTGTTGACATTTCTCAAATACTGTGTTGACATTTCTCAAATACTGTGTTGACATTTCTCAAATACTGTGTTGACATTTCTCAAATATTGATGAAACTGAGTGAGGCACAAACAGTGGAGCAAAACCACAAACTAAATCATATTTGAATAATTCCTGCACTTATAAGAATGCCAAGTGGCTCAAACCACTTTTTAATAATGATTTACATGAATTCTTTTTGTATGGAAGTGTCTTTTTAAGTCAGCGAATTCACATGCAGGAGTGGCGACCAGGTTCGTTACTTCCCACATCTATGTATTATTTAAAGAAAAAAATTATCGGTTTGGAGACCGCTTCATGAAATCTGTGTGTAGATGAAATTTAAAAAGAATCATCATCATGAGATCAGTTATTAGTGTTGTTCGAATATTTAGACATCGCACAAGAAAACGATAATTACACAGTAAACGATATTGCCATCTTTTACGGTTATTCAACATTAGCAGAAGAGTCATGAGCAGTTTGTAATATAACTACTGTCAAATTTGTGAATGCTTTGCGAGTCGGGGGTATGACAGGTATCGAAATACCTAGTAACGATACTCATATTTAAGGGTACTGTTGAAAAATCAAACATGCAGTTAAGTTCGTTGCATTACATTGTCTGCTGACGGCGACTCTGGTCTACAAATCACAAGCCTGAAGCTGACGAAATCTATAGTTTTGTAAACATAGCACTGCGATATTATAAAATACAACAGTGTAACTTTTAGCCAGTGACGTTGGCAATGAAGTAGACTGCGACTCTGCCACGATTTAAATGGTTTAAAGACAGCCTCCAGCGGCTAAAACACTTTTTGACATCAGAAATGCAAGTACTGTTCACAATAATATTGTTTTTGTTTCTTTCATACCACGGAAAGTAACTAATTGCAACGCAAATTACACCGCTCATAATTCGTAGCCCCTTCGAGCGCCCCAGAAAAAAAAATCTCAACCAATCAGCGTATAGTGGTTCATGTGACATCATCGTGGCCACGAAATTACTCGGAAGCCGTACTCCGTAATAGCTGAGTGCCATTTCTTGGACGTTCTGTAGTTTTCGATCTCTGGGATAAACTGCCACTTCGTGTGGTATGAGGGTGTTGCAATGTCGGCGGCAATGGTATACATTTGCACAATTTCCAAACCGATCCTGTCGTGTGCCGTTAGTGGAATAGATGCGTATCCACGACAAGGACTGTCGACAAAGATTCCCGATCGGCAAGATCTGTTTTAGGCTAGGTGCAAAGCTGTATACCAAAATCTACAGCTTCGCGCCGATGTGGGTAAAAATTACTAAATAAAATCGGACTCAAAAGTAGTGCCATTAAAAGCAGCACCGCTCTATGAGTAAACCAAATTATTTACCGGTGTTGGAAGAATTATCGTTCTACCGCTCGTCTACTCGGCTAACATTGAAGAGCGCTCTTGTTAGTCGGCTTTTGACAAATACGTCACCTGACGTGAACAGTTTCTTTTCCCCGATTTATTCTTCTATCAACTGTGACCTTGCTGTCACGAGGTTGCGTACTGTCACAACAAATTGTCTGAACTGGTTTCATTTTGTTTCAACTTATAAGAGTTTTTAAGACCAGTAAACCGAATTTAGAACCAACTTTACTGCTGCGAAGCTGTCATCATGTCCAAAAAGAAGTCGCAAAATTTTAGTGCGGCGCGTGCGCGTGTCACGAGCGTACTGTTTTCAAAACGACGGCAGACTTTCTTCGTTACAAAACTCAAAAGGCTGAGAGTAATGCTAGAAAATGACGTTTATTAGATTGTTCTTCACTTAAACGACTGGTAACGAGTAAGATGAGTGTCCCAGATTTTGCATGCGCCCCGGCCGTCGGTCGTTGGCTCTGCGATATAAGTTTCACGACGAGGTGACTAACCCAACTCATACCCGGCCTGTATGAAATTTCGAGGTTTAACAGAGCTCAATTCACAGTGTTATCTTGCTGTATTTTGGCGATAGTCTTGAAAAAGCTAGATGGCTGGCTACAAAAATATCCGCAGTGTGCACTTCGACGTTTTGTGTTACTGTTCCGGCCCAAATCCAGAATATTCTGTGTGATTTGGGTCCGGCGATCCCCTAGGCCTAACGGAATTCTGAGACTGAATTTAAAACGTTCAATTGATTATAAATTCTTATAATTGGGTATGTTTTCAGGCAATCCAGACTTTATTTCCTAGTTTTGATTTATTACAGGCACTCACAATGTCGTATTGCTATTAAATTTTCAATTGTTTGAGTTTGACCTAGTCAAAATGGCGCCGATTACGGGTTGCGGCATTTCAAGGCGACTTATTTTGAAACATGAGTTTCTAATATAAAATTTTTAATGAATTTGTATATAATTGCTTTGTACGAAAAGATCAAGCTGACATGTGTTGTAAAGTTTCCAAGTATTTTGCACCAAATTAAACGGCCTTTTGTCCCTTATACCAATACAAGACAGACACTCGACAGCCGCCCGTATTGGAATTGCGCAGCTTTCACACATTCGGCTTCAAAAAGACATGAATGCAAAGTTCCTAACATCAAAATTTTTGTATCAAGCAAATTACACTTTATAATAAACATTGTAAAATTGCTTATAACAATTCAGACGAAGCGTTTTGTTTCGGCGGCTCCAGTCACACTCCCGGGGATTCCCATATGGGCCCGTATTAGAATGTGTGCTAAATAATTGAATAAAAAATTCTTAAGGTAATGATTTTGATCAATTGTAATATTAGCTGACATGAAATGAAAAGTTAATGTGTTTCCTTGATATTCCACGTATTTTGAACTAAAATAAACGGCCAGTCATCGCTGATTCCAATACTGTGGAGAGACGGTGAAAGCCAAATTCGTTGCAACGATGATGTCATAGACTTCGATTAGGGTAAGCGCCTTCTAAATTTTTTTGGCGCTAAATGGGGTTCGTGATGGGGCTACTGCATTGTCGAAGGCCTACTTAATTAACGACTGGGGTATGATGTGACACAGTATTTTGATGTTTTTCACCAATGAACGTATTTTAGATGTAAAAATAGTCATTTGGGCACCATACTAGGCCTTTAAATATGCTTCACATCTACTGTACGTTATCGGGTGCTGAACTGCACTGGTTTCAGTGCCTGAATGGTGCGTGCTCACGTGATCACGTAATGGCGGCCTCCGTATTTTGGCTCGTGGAAGTTCTAGTGTTGCGAAGGGTTCTGTGTTTCCTCAACATTTAAAGAGGTCGATTTTTTCCATGCGCGCACACACCCTTTAATATGGGGGGCTCGAATTTCTGGCGGTGTGGACCTTTTGCTAACAAAAAGCGAGAGGACTAAAAAGGGGGCTAGCACGCCTTTTTAGTGGACTTATGTCTCGTTTACTCGGACTTTTTGGTTCTCCGAGGCGGACCTTTTTGCCCACTTCGCGCCGAGCCCCCCCGCCCAATGAGTGCGCGAATGTTTTTTGTAGTAGTTCTGTTTACACTACTCACAAAACGCAGGTCTGGGGGATGCTATCCATAATGGATTGAAGTATCAAAAGATACCACT
Source organism: Phoronis australis (assembly GCA_002633005.1). Classification (NCBI taxonomy): domain Eukaryota; kingdom Metazoa; phylum Phoronida; family Phoronidae; genus Phoronis; species Phoronis australis. Next base: position 150,612 of record NMRA01000618.1, on the reverse strand, counting down.
TTCATTATTTTGTCTCATGGGAATACGTGGCCATGATTTTGCGAGATATCGCCATGTATGCTAAGCACGTGATCGAACTACTTTCTGCGTCTACGAAACTATACCCTGCTCCAGCCTCGTCCCAAAGCCTCAAGATGTCACTGATTGGTTTAGCAATTTGAGGCTTGGTTAGGGTAAATACCTTCTGCGCAATGATTGACCGGTGCCTTGACGTCATTAAAACAAAGCCAGATTTTAATTATTTTCGCAGGCGTTGTTGAAGCCATTCATCAATCAGAAGGCATTTTTATTAATGTTTTAAACAAAGATTATTTTTAATCTGTTCTCATATTAATAATATCATTCATTTTGGAGTTAATCTGTTTTCGAATCAAAGTACATCATGTTTTCAAAAATTTATACCTAAATTGATGTATTCTACTGTTAGCTTTCATTTTTATATAATACTGCAGAAAATTTCAAAGTTGATAACTCTTGTTACTCATGATATTGTTGAGATTGCTGTAAAAATGTGTCAGAATTCTGACACATTTGATTTTCCCTAAGGCAGCCTCAAATAACTACATGTAACCTGATCAGCTCTTTCTTGAGGCTGTACCTTGTTTTTACATAAATAGGCACGTACTTTGGTTCAAATAACGGCGCAGCTCCTGAGGCGTTACTGGCTGGTCGTGTTTGCCACAAAACGCTGAAGTAGAGACTAAAACACAGGAACTCTCACCTAAAAACACAAGAATGTTTCATAAAAGTAGTGCCCGCTTTTTACTTGGATGCACGACATGAGAATGTGTCGGACAAATTGAATAATTGTAATGTTTTATCTTAATAACTGCACAGGCGCTTGGGTTTATCGCTACTGACGTCACTCAATAATATATATATATATATATATAAGAAAACATAAAGGTTGGACACTCGAAATCTGTTTGCTCAGAATTTTCTACTCAAATGTGCATGGAACTCCACGAAACTAGCATCGGACAACTCTTAGAATACTTTCTTTCACTCGATCTCTTCAAATTGCCGTCGAGTGGTGATTTGGCGACAAAAATACCAAAAGAATGCCAAAATCACAAATTCAAGGACCTGATTCCGTGATGTCATGGCAGACGGTCTTCGCACATCCGGGTTTTTGAAGGACGCTCGCGAGCTAAATCCGAAAGTCTAATTTCGCGCGGCTTTCGCCGTCAATCCCTCGACTACTTGATCATGAGAAGCAGAGAGCACTTTATTGCCAAATAAATGTAGTTACTCACATATTTGTGTCAAATATATATTATCCTGATACTGTATTGATATGCGAAGTTTTTTATGTACTGTGATTTCTTATGAAGGTTTTACTTTTGGCCAAAACCATGAGTTAACTCGTCGGCCACGCCCATTGTAATACTTGCATGGACTGCGTTTTCTGGCCGAGTGTTTGTTGTGCTTCAATCAAAAAAGTGCGTGATGTCAAGATGAGAAACAAGATACGCCAGTTTATATAATAATATTCTAAGTTAAGGGCTAAAATGAGCAGTCAGTGGAATAAAGTTACAAATAATCATTAAAATACTAACTTTAACATTCTCAATTAGTTGAGTTTTGGATTAGAATTATTGAATTTGAAATATTGGTTGCTTGCTCAAACTCGAAGTTTCACCTACGACAAGCGTGCAAGTTGAAGCACAACTTAAATCCGCCATGTTTACTATTTCAGGTCCTTGGATTCAGAGTTTTGAGATTGCTTTGGAAATTTCATCGCCAATTCACCACTCACGAAGACAGTTAATGGGATCTAGGAAAGATAAGGCTTCGAAGTTTTATGCAACATCAGACTGAGGGAGGTGCATGCAGATTTTATTCGGATTTTGGACGGTTGAAGTTGGGAGCCTCGGCTTGGCAAAGTTTAAGTGTCCAACCTTTAGGTTTTCTTATATATAGTATTGAGTGACGTCATTTGCGATAAACCCAAGTGTCTGTGAATAACTGTGGCTTTTTAGAAGCTTGGTTTTTTAATATCTGAAAGCAGTCAGCTATTGATGGAGCTTTTTCGAAACACATGACGAACACAAATAATATTGATCGACTTTGCAAGAAACAGTGTACGAAACATTACTGTAGACAAGAAGTGCATAGAACACTGCAAATAAGTCGTGATAAAGGTTCTATTTGTTACCGCCTTCAACGCGATCGTTCCCCTGGGTACATAATCTGACTTCCTGTAGGGGGCGCTCGGTATGCAACACGTGATGAAATTGTTCGTCCTGGTATGGTACTGCCAATCCAAAAATTAAACCAGGATCTGAAAAAAGGCAATTTAAAGCAACGTGATTGATTTTTACTGATCATGTCAAATATGTATGTAGCAGACGTACAGCACAACGCGTCATTCACCCCAGGCCCAACTCCTGGAGATGTTTTCAAGGTTCATTGGATAGAAGTATTTTCCTATCTTTTCATCGCGTTAAAAACAAATGTTCACCTTTTATGTACGTAGCAAAGTACCGCACGTGCTGAACGGTCCTCCAAGTTGAGCCAAATTTCCCAGTTATACGCCTTTGAACATTGTAGATAGTGAAGTCTATGGAATCCTTTTCGTTCAGCTTTTTCAAGTTGTTTTCCAGTAATTTTGTATGGGCTGGTTGTTCCATGCTTATTTCTATTCGCTTGATTTGTTGATTTATTACCTCCTCATCACCGGCTCTACGCTCCAACTAAAATGACGTAAAATTGACTTATTTTGGGTGGAAGCAAGAATCGGCAATGGACATATAAAGGCTTCTCATACAACAAACTTTTACCACTGCCGTCGGAGCTTAAAAACATTTCCCACCCCGCAAGCCATAGTGTTTTCATTTTTCATGTTTTTTTTGAACTTTTGAGTTTCTTTGACAGTTTTTGTCAGCTTTAGAATCGACTTCCGACTTCAAAGTTAGCCCGGGACCAGGGATACGTTCCGTAGACACAAAAGTCTCGCTAAAAAGCAAGATCACGCGACATCACGTGAAATGCCGCGAGTGCTTCGCGAAAATGCTGAAGACCTTACTAGCGTAACCTACCAAAATGGCGATTCCTAAAATGATTGGTCTGTTAGGTTGGAATGCTGTATCATGAGATACCATTCGTGAAATTTGTGATAATAGGAATTCACAGTTTCTGTTCCATAAGTCAATACTCCCAGCCTCGGGTACCTTGGCTAACAGATGAAGTCTTTGACATAACTTACCCTCCCGCATTCCTTGTATTATCTCCAATTTCAATATTGCTGACATAAATGTAAGTGACAACTATAAAATAGATTTGCAGCAACTGAAAAGTGATGCACTTGTGCTGCCACAAATTGATAAAACAGGTGCACTTTACACAACATGTAATTTGTAAACAATTTGAGTCGACATTGCCGACCCAAATGGATATAAGTTGCCCAAACTGCCGGAACTACTTTTGCATATGGCAATGTAGGCCTACGGCGACAATGCTGACCCAGTTTGTTACAATCCAGAAGTTGTGAATTCCAGACGCTGTGTCTACTTATACTTTCAGTGGCAATACCATGCCTCACAATTGCGCTCAAGAACTGCGTAAGTTGGAAGTCTGAAAATAATATTCCTGGGCGTGAACCATGTTTTAAAAGTACGCTTTCATCAT
>NMRA01000618.1:118231-146099 GCA_002633005.1 Phoronis australis | reverse complement strand
GATTTTGATCAATTGTAATATTAGCTGACATGAAATGAAAAGTTAATGTGTTTCCTTGATATTCCACGTATTTTGAACTAAATTAAACGGCCAGTCATCGCTGATTCCAATACTGTGGAGAGACGGTGAAAGACAAATTCTTTGTAACGATGATGTCATAGACTTCGATTAGGGCAAGCGCCATCTTAAGTTTTTTGGCGCTGAATGGGGTTCGTGATGGGGCTACTGCATTGTCGAAGGCCTACTTAATTAACGACTGGGGTATGATGTGACACAGTATTGTGATGTTTTTCACCAATGAACGTATTTTAGATGTACAAATGGGCACCATACTAGGCCTTTAAATATGCTTCACATCTACTGTACGTTATCGGGTGCTGAACTGCACTGGTTTCAGTACCTGAATGGTGCGTGCTCACGTGATCACGTAATGGCGGCCTCCGTATTTTGGCTCGTGGAAGTTCTAGTGTTGCGAAGGGTTCTGTGTTTCCTCAACATTTAAAGAGGTCGATTTTTTCCATGCGCGCACACACCCTTTAATATGGGGGGCTCGAATTTCTGGCGGTGTGGACCTTTTGCTAACAAAAAGCGAGAGGACTAAAAAGGGGGCTAGCACGCCTTTTTAGTGGACTTATGTCTCGTTTACTCGGACTTTTTGGTTCTCCGAGGCGGACCTTTTTGCCCACTTCGCGCCGAGCCCCCCCGCCCAATGAGTGCGCGAATGTTTTTTGTAGTAGTTCTGTTTACACTACTCACAAAACGCAGGTCTGGGGGATGCTATCCATAATGGATTGAAGTATCAAAAGATACCACTTTCATTATTTTGTCTCATGGGAATACGTGGCCATGATTTTGCGAGATATCGCCATGTATGCTAAGCACGTGATCGAACTACTTTCTGCGTCTACGAAACTATACCCTGCTCCAGCCTCGTCCCAAAACCTCAAGATGTCACTGATTGGTTTAGCAATTTGAGGCTTGGTTAGGGTAAATACCTTCTGCGCAATGATTGGCCGGTGCCTTGACGTCATTAAAACAAAGCCAGATTTTAATTATTTTCGCAGGCGTTGTTGAAGCCATTCATAAATCAGAAGGCATTTTTATTAATGTTTTAAACAAAGATTATTTTTAATCTGTTCTCATATTAATAATATCATTCATTTTGGAGTTATTCTGTTTTCGAATCAAAGTACATCATGTTTTCAAAAATTTATACCTAAATTGATGTATTCTACTGTTAGTTTTCATTTTTATATTATACTGCAGAAAATTTCAAAGTTGATAACTCTTGTTACTCATGATATTGTTGAGATTGCTGTAAAAATGTGTCAGAATTCTGACACATTTGATTTTCCCTAAGGCAGCCTCAAATAACTACATGTAACCTGATCAGCGCCATCTTGAGGCTGTACCCTGTTTTTACATAAATAGGCACGTACTTTGGTTCAAATAACGGCGCAGCTCCTGAGGCGTTACTGGCTGGTCGCGTTTGCCACAAAACGCTGAAGTAGAGACTAAAACACAGGAACTCTCACCTAAAAACACAAGAATGTTTCATAAAATCAGTGCCCGCTTTTTACTTGGATGCACGACATGAGAATGTACTGGACATATTGAATAATTGTAATGTTTTATCTTAATAACTGTGGCTTTTTTAGAAGCTTGGTTTTTTAATATCTGGAAGCAGTCAGCTGTTGATGGATCTTTTTCGAAACACATGACGAACACAAATAATATTGATTGACTTTGCAAGAAAGAGTGTACGAAACATTACTGTTGACAAGAAGTACATAGAACACTGCAAATAAGTCGTGATAAAGGTTCTATTTGTTACCGCCTTCAACGCGATCGTTCCCCTGGGTACATAATCTGACTTCCTGTAGAGGGCGCTCGGTATGCAACACGTGATGAAATTGTTCGTCCTGGTACGGTACTGCCAATCCAAAAATAAAACCAGGATCTGAAAAATAGGCAATTCAAAGCAACGTGATTGATTTTTACTGATCATGTCAAATATATGTAGCAGACGTACAGCACAACGCGTCATTCCCCCCAGGCGCAACTCCTGGAGATGTTTTCAAGGTCCAATGGATAGAAGTATTTTCCTATCTTTTTATCGCGTTAAAAACAAATGTTCACCTTTTATGTACGTAGCAAAGTACCGCACGTGCTGAGTGGTCCTCCAAGTTGAGCCAAATTTCCCAGTTATCCGCCTTTGAACATTGTAGATGGTGAAGTCAATGGAATCCTTTTCGTTCAGTTTTTTCAAGTTGTTTTCCAGTAAGTTTGCATGGGCTGGTTGTTCCATGCTTATTTCTATTTGCTTGATTTGTTGATTTATTACCTCCTCATCGCTGGCTCTACGCTCCAACTAAAATGACGTAAAATTGACTTATTTTGGGTGGAAGTAAGAATCGGCAATGGGCATATAAAGGCTTCTCATACAACAACCACTGCCGTCGGAGCTTAAAAAACATTTCCCACTCCGCAAGCCATAGTGTTTTCATTTTTCATTTTTTTTAACTTTTGAGCTTCTTTGACAGTTTTTGTCAGCTTTAGAATCGACTTCCGACTTCAAAGTTAGCCCGGGACCAGGGATACGTTCCGTAGACACAAAAGTCTCGGTAAAAAGCAAGATCACGCGACATCACGCGAAATGCCGAGAGTTCTTCGCGAAAATGCTGAAGACCTTACTTGCGTAACCTACCAAAATGGCGATTCTTAAAATGATTGGTCTGTTAGGTTGGAATGCTGTATCATGAGATACCATTCGTGAATTTTGTGATAATAGGAATTCACAATTTCTGTTCCATAAGTCAATATTCTCAGCCTCGGGTACCTTGGCTAACAGATGAAGTCTTTGGCATAACTTACCCTCCCGCAGTCCTTGTCTTAGCTCCAATTTCAATATTGCTGACATAAATGTGACAACTATAAAATAGATTTCCAGCAACTGAAAAGTGATGCACTTGTGCGGCCACAAATTGATAAAACAGCCGCACTATACACAACATGTAATTTGTAAACAATTTGAGTCGACATTGCCGACCCAAATGGATGTAAGTTGCCCAAACTGCCGGAACTACTTTTGCATATGGCAATTTAGGCCTACGGCGACAACGCTGACCCAGTTTGTTACAATTCAGAAGTTGTGTCAATTCCAGACGCTGTGTCTACTTGTACATGTACTTTCAGTGGCAAAACCATGCCTCACAATTGCGCTCAAGAACTGCGTGAGTTGGAAGTCTGAAAATAATATTCCTGGACGTGAACCATGTTTTAAAAGTAGAACGCTTCCATGGTACCTGCCGCATTTTCCGTTGGCCAGCGTTTCTCTTTCGCGTAGATTTTTTTTTCAGAATTAAGCTACAATGACACTATACTTCATACACGTGAATCGCCGTGAGACACGTTTACAATTTGGGGTTCTTTGTTCTCGCTGCTTGAACAACTATTCCACTCGATATATTATGGTCCAAACTTCATTACGAAAAAGGACAGTAGACATTCCTCGTACAGTGTACTAATCACACACTCAGCCGTTAACTAGATGTTTCATGTTTTCAAGTAATAAAGAAACGAAGCACCTATGGAATCTTGAAGTGACCAACCCATTTTCTACTCCAGTTCGATCACTCTTATACCTCCGTTTTAAATATGTCGGGGTGAGTACGACACACTTTGATCCCTACAACCACAGGATAGTATCATGTAGCTAACCAGAAACTAAATTTATTGTAAAAAATCAACGTTGGCTCATAGATGATTCTTGCTGCCGGTTATCTCTGGTACTCCGTAACGTGAGCGCGAGACACAAGTTAGCTCTCACGTCGAAACCTCTTCGGTAGGCTTAATGGAGCGGTCAAAGTAAATTTTACTCCATATTTCACGAATTCTATTCCGTAATTGGAACTGTATCTAAATTAACTAACGAACACAATGACAAGTATTTTCAGTTTCTATTAGGGAATGCGCGTCCTTTTTATTGAAACGCCCAATCTGTATAGCGGGAATGTTTCCCCCAACTTAACTTTTTCCTACAATTTAGACCTGAGCCTAAGATAAAATCCCAAATTCCGATGGGTCATTTAGAATGTTTAATAGTGTTTGAAATCATATAACACATAACATACATTTGTACATGTACCTGTGACGGATGGACCACAACATTGCCGGTCAGGTCGGTAATAAACCCATAAGATTTCTTCCAAACGTGTGCTACTAAGCTGTTTAAGGTGGATGTCATAATGTCAGCGGCAAACACCCCAAGTAACCTGTGTGATACAAAGCAATATTATATTGATGACAACGAACTCAGTTCTCAACGTAACTGACAAGGGAATACAGCTGTACACTAATGGTGTTGAACTATTCGTTATTTATGCGAATGGCTATCCTTAAAGGAGTATGCCACCAAAAAAACAACCGTTATTTTGTATCAATTTTGATAGAGTAGTTCTACTCTATAACGGCACGTCCGGTTGCGTTACCTAACGGCAGACGGAGGTGTTGAAATTATCCAATGATGTCATTGATTTCCCACGCAGTCTGTTCAGCAGTTCAAAACACGGGTTACTGGTGTCAACTTATCGCTTGAATTCATCGTTTAACACCAATAAATCGTCAAACTTCGATTTAAAACCCTTAACAATACACCGAGTTCTTATAAAAGCGTGTTGTTTTATTTCGGTGTTACGGATTTATTGGTATTTGGACACACCGTAGCCTACAAAAATCGGCGGGCCAATTTACCAAAGTCCGTAGCAGGAGTTTTTTTAATTTGTTCGGAGATAAATTCGAAGTATTCTTCCGTGAAATACAGACAGGAGAACCTAGATATGTGCTGTTTAGACTTGTAATTTTTGAGTTCTAAACACACAAAACGCTTTTTATCCCGGCCGGACTGAAGACATCACGAACATAAACCAGCTAAAGTTGGAAACTAAACTTCCATTTAAGAAAATACTATACTAGTGAGCCAAATAAGTAATGTGCACGTGAATATGTTGGTGAATCAATTGGAGACTGCAAATCTAACATTGCCTCTCATATAAGCCCCACAACTAAAGTTAAGCATTTAAACAAACAGTATAGTTTAAAATGAGACTGCTCCACTAAAATGGCATGCTTACTGGTGTGTTTTCCTGGAAAACACGGGGGCACTCAGAGTGATGACGGGCCCCAAGCCTGTTGAATCCGTGTACGGCTCGGTAACGCTCACTTCCGTGTGGTCTTTAGGAGTCTTGAGGACATCCATTTGGCTTTTCAATTTTTCTAGACTACTCTTCAAATCGGACTCTCCCTGCAGCTAGAACCAGTAACTCAATTTTAGAGATACTGCAAGAGTCGTGCAAATTAACAAGCTTGATGTAGCACCGACGCAAGGCCTCACACGTTCTCTAAGCGAAACGTTGTGACTTTGTGTCTCCGCCTATTAAAGAAATTTCATATTGGAATAGACATGGAACTTTAACTCTCCAAACCGCTCAAGAGTAACAAAGCCATGATTCTTTGATCGATAGTATCGTCAATTAAAACAGTTTACATTATATTATTGCTCATCCACATGGCTTGAATACTGAACCGCAAGCACAGACTTAAAGTACGCTATTTTGACAAGGAAATTCAAGTCATCTTTTATAATAATCGATCTTTGAATTCAACAAATTTGACTTCACGTGCATACCGTCTTAATTGAACATCCCTCCGATGTTTCGACTTTTAATCAAAATGACGGACCTACATGTACATGCACATCTAAGAAAACTAAATACACGTCATATTAAATAATATTGAAACAAAAAAGTTATTATTAATTTAAAAGGATACAAAACCCGACGACTTTACCGTCACATTTTCGAAAACAAAACGATGCTGTGTAACTCACGCCAACCATCCAAAATTTGGAGGCCATTTTGTAAACTCTAAAAGTCTGCTAAATCGGCAAGCGTGACCTACGTCAAGGCTTTAGTCGAGTTACACAAGTGTGGGGAAATACTGCCTGCCAAGATTCATAATATACATTCCAAAGGCCATTTAACATGGCACTCATGAATATACATATTCTTGTTTTTGAAACGAGTCTTAAATACCAAGACTGATTGTTTACATTCCAGTTGCAAGCACAAATCGAAATCCGCGCACTAAATTAGCCCGATTTGTTTAAAATTTAATATTACATGTATATGGTGCAGAAAATACAACCTGTGGGAGTGTTTTTGTGGTTTTCCATATCATAAACAACAAGAAGTATTCTCATAATAAACGAGGCGATATCGTTCATTGAAAAAGGTGTTGGCCCAATATCTCGGTTAATATTGCCATCTTTCTTAAGACCCTTATTTCTCGTGTTTTCGCCGTCGAATAATAAGCCTAGTGGATGCAAACACCTATCGAAATTGTCAGCTAGGTATATAGTTCGTTACTGGAGCTATGAAGGCTCTGAAAGTGATGCTCGTTGTGTCCGATCTACAAAAATTCTACATGCAGGCAACTCAACCTCATAGTTATGCGGCAGAGTGTGTAACGCCATGTTCGATTTTTTTTTTATAACTCTTGCAGAGACCGACCTTGTCCAGGTTTACGGAGAGTAAAAGAATTGCAACCATGTCATCGTCATTAACGTGCACCAATCTCTCTTCTCCAGCAAAGAGGAAACAAGGCTATCCATTTGAAAACGTAACGCTCGTTATACATGGTCACCGGGTACATCCGAAAGTGCTCGTTTTTTCGGAAAAAAGGATAGCGGCCATGGGCACTTTCTCGGAACAAAAAGCTGAAGATATCGGTGTTTCCTGACCATCGCTTAAGGCTCCATTAATCGAACAAAAATCGACATGAAGTAATCAATATCATTATTGGTAATTACCAGTGCTATCAATGCGAGGTAAACCATAAAAGAGCTTGCCTAAGCGAAATGATGAGAAATCCAGTTCGTGGGTTTCTATAGTTCACTAAAACTTACACGAAAGTGAAAGCAATTTCCATAATTTGTCATAATGTAGACTACTAACATACACCTTGTCCAGGGAAAACTTGAGTGAAGAGTCAACAAAAGCGACTGCTCATCTGTTAATAGCTCTTAAACTAGACGATCATTATTGATCATAAATCGGTTGCCAATAGCAATCTAAAGACATTTGAGCAATAACCCTTGAATTTAGAAAGATTCCCGCGGCCACTCAGTGATCAAGACTTTGCCGGTCACACTCCCTCTACCCTGCGTTTCAATAACTAATTTAACGCTTAACTTGATCGCAGTCTTTATTATCTAAGTCTTGACACTGGAATACAGAAAGTGAACCATACATGTACATTATATATATTCATTCAAAGAATAACACTTTGACTGTCAGTTGGGTGTACATGGTGCATTAGCGGGAACGGAACACGGATTGGTCGAACCTCCCACAGCATGGTTTGGTATCCTTTTAAACTGAAATGAGCCATAGAAATAACATGGTAAGCTAACAGTGATACCAGAAATGTTCGATGCACTTTAGAACACAGCAGCTCCGATGACAGCACTCCTTGTTTCTTTACGATGAAGGTGTATATTTCAGGCTGAAACGAGGTAACAATGGTGTTGTTGAGCGACCGGTGACCAAGGTTTATAGCAGCAAGGAAGTTGGTCTAGGACAGGTTTTTTGAGATGAGAATTTGACTTGTGAAACCGAATTCCCGGCTCAAAATATACGATCCACACAGCTTTAATAATATTTAGCTTATAGCCACCTGATGTGGTAGCTGTCATGATCGGTAATAACGAAGTCATGTACTGAAGGACAATGCCGCATCCGACAAGCGGTAACACATGAGCACTAATCCAAAGTTGTGACTGCTTAACACACTATACGCTACACCACAATCATCAACATACTATACATGTAGGCAACTCACCGATATATTCATTTTTGTCCTCAGTTTTTTCAGCCGTTCAGGAAATCGCTCCCACTGGTGAAAGCAAATTTTGTACGACGTTTCACTCAAGACGACCTCGCCATCTGAAACAACGAATGACAAACTTAAACACATGAAATAATATAAAATGGCCAAAGAGCTCAACCAGACTCTAATGTCTGCCTGACTTTCAAAAGAAGCGACATTTGTAATTCAATTTGTATTGAACTTGGGGGGGGTAATCGCCGCAGTGTAGCTGGGTCTGTCTAGGCATGCAAAAGGTCTTCTACTCTGCATACATGTACACCTGTAAGTCACTACATCCGTACCTTCTGTATGAAACAGTCCGAAAGAGCTGTAGGCATTTGTGGACTTTATGAGCGAGGGCAAAGCGTGATCTTTGGTTTACCAATGAACAGTATAGTTATCAGATATCCTGAAATACGTGGAAATAGTTTTAAAAAGATGTTTCAATAGCTGTTTTTTTTTTCCATTCTTTGAGGGTTAATGGAACTTTTTTCAAATGACACATGACGGCGTTGTCGTTCAGCAACTTTTCCAGACGTAAGGGGTTCTGAATGTGCGATAACATCTGGCGCCTTTGTTAACTGCCCTGTAGCCTACAGCCTTTTTTCCTGTATTGCAACAAGCAGGCCAATTATCGCCAGGCTTCAAAGGGTTACAGAAACCTGGCAGAATGGATTGTCTTAACTTCTGTTGTAGTATGGCGATTTTGGTGATTCAAAAACTAAACATCATCAGCATTTGACAAGGAATTCAGAAATGCTATTGGTTAATGTTCAAATATGTTATAACTTAACTTTCATTTTAACAGCACAGCCCAGTCAGGTTAGAAACGATCTAATCGGAGATTAGAGCAGTTATCGAACAAAAGAGAGCCGGTCCTCTAACTGTAAATGCCAGAATGGAGTTTTGACTACAGGGGTGATCTTCCCAACTTGTTGTTGGGCTATAGAATCGAACAAGTTGGGAGCAACTGGAAAACGCCGTAATGAGGTGACCTACTTATTTTGCAAAATTTCAATTTACTGAGTAGGTTATGATCAACATTAGTTACGTGTTAGAAAATGTATGTCTGTTTCATGAAGGTGTTTTGTTGCATTCAGCGATACTACAGTATAAGTTAAAACGTCAAAGGAGCGACATCATAAACTGCTCAAGTTTACACCAAAAGTGTCTCATACCCGCAATACATGTACATGTAGGTGTTTTTCAGAAAAGCATCTTCTCCAGCAACCTGTACTGTGTTTGTAAGCACGTTCATTTTGTTTCATATGCGTTGTCGCGTATTTTGTAATCAGGGCACGATACACCCGTGATGGGTGCATTTTACTTAAACATTTTGCACCGGTCAAGCGTAACAAATCTACACACGTGGTCATCTTGATGTCGCTATACACAAACAAATTACAAAAATTGCATCCACACTCAGAAACTACAGATACCCTCCCGCCCGAGTACACACACGCCAAAATTGATTTATTATAGTCCTTCGCCAGCGCTCACGTTAGGTCGGCGCGCTCTCACGATGGATTTCTGTGCATCTTTCGACGCGCATTACGCTTGTAAAAATACTATGTAACGGCAATTACATCGCAGTTTGAGGAAAGTAGTTCTTTCGTATTTCACCGTTGAATGGCAAAGTTTTTGCACAGCCGTATCATCACGTTCTGTACGTATTTCTGATAAATACAGTACACACATAGAATGTGTGACATTTCGCTTAATTTCAGGCAAGCATTACAAGTAACTCAATGGCCAAACAAATCGCTGATTTTGTGCTAAACAAACCCACGTGTACGAAAATAACCACTAGATATCACTTGAATGCTTCGAGACATTAATAATGAGTCTGACAGGAAGTCCGGCCGTCGTGTTTGATCTCCGGCCAAATAATTGTAGCACCGGCCATCGTGGTCTAGCCAACTAGTTTTTTGGGTGAGGCCATCGCATTTTGACGTCCGGACAACACGTTTGATCCCCCGCCATTAGGTTTTGTAGTGCAGCAGACTGGATTGACTATGGTTTAAGGACTTTTGTCTTTTGTTATATAATTTTTTCTTTGTCATAGGCAAAGGGTTGTTCACATAACAGTATTATATCAACATAGGTAGACCTTTGAACTTGATACAAGATTGCTTCCAGTTCGTGAGAAGTTGTGCTCATGTGGAACCATTTACATATACATATATTGGTCATTCCGTCACATGTTTGACTGAAGTTTAGCGGTTCGTTTGATATTGTATGTAGGCACAGAGTATTGCAGCGCCGGACCTATATCCGAATTAATGCCGTTTTGGCGGCCTTTCATTTACTAAAGTGATTCGCATACTGGCGCGCGTGCGCCTAAGTTTCGCGTGTAAGTGCAGTCGGCCACAGGCCAAAAGGCGCGACACTACTGTTTATGCAAACAAACTATAAACAGATGTGCTGTTTAAAGGAGAATGCCACCAAATTTAATTAGTCATTTTTGCCGTCTTAATAGGTCTGTATCCACATCGCCTCTCATACGGTCGACCTTACCTTGCCAAGAGGTGTCGCGTTAACCTGTGAGGAAGGTGAGAAACGACGCTAGCGCCGTCAATGGTTCATATGCAGAGTGAATGCCGCTATGTTGCGGTGCATCGTTCCCGCTTGTCCGAACTAAGCAGATGCGAGGAAAGCGGGTATATCGTTTTTTTACTTTCTCGATAGTCCAAAATGCTTAGGAAATGGCTCATGGTAGTGAAGAATGAAATTTACGCTGTAAAAAGTAAGTATGAGGCTGTGAAACATCTCCTTGTCTGTGGCCTTTGCAGGCGTAGAAAGTGCCTGACGAATGCCGGCTTACCAAATAACTCCATACGTTCCGTTGTCTGAGCTTGTTCACGGCGCCTCTCTAGTATTTCTTCATCACGGTATTCCTGTTCGAATTGATAGCCTGTAAAACTTAACGATCCACCTGTGAAGTCGGGACTGATGAGCTCTAGCTCGTCGGGATTGCGAGTTGCCATGTTGGCGTTCTGTTTCAAAATGAATTATTCTCACCCTAACCAATACTTATATAAAACTGAAACAAAGTCTGTCTCATTAGGTGCAATTTGCAATGCCTTTGGAGTTTTCGTGAGTGCAAATGATTTGAAAAGCCAGCAATGAATAAATCACTGCGTTACCGGCTTTAGGTGCAATAAAACTAATTGACGGGAAACGTACAAGGCCGTGTGAGCTTATGCTAATTTCGTGTTTGCTGACAGAAACTGTTGTGAAACAACTCGATTTCCATCCCACTGCCAGGTGATAGGAGAATCTTTACGTACATTTACATTACTCAAATAATGATTGTCAATGTACAACTTCTGCCCTGACGGTGCTGTGGCCAAAGCGGAACCTGAATTCCGCGGCACTCGACGAGTAAATAGATTTGCAGTTTCGTGGCTAATTCACCAACATAATCACGTGCACATTACTTTGGCTCACAAGTATACTATTTTCTTGACTGGAAGTTTAGTTTCCACTGAACTTTGGCTGGTTTATGTTCGTGATGCCTGGTCAGTTTCTCAGCCATTGGCCGGGATAACGAGTCAATCCGGCCGGCCGCGACGGGCCTGATCGGGCTCCGAGCCACTGGCCAGGATACTCAGCGTTTGGTGTTTAGAACTCAAAAAATCACAAGTCTAAACAACACAGATCTAGGTTCTCCTGTCTGTATCTCACGGAAAATACTTCGAAATTATCTCCGAACAGACCCCAAAATCCCGTTGCTACGGACATTGGTCTGCCAAACTTCGTGGGCTACGGTGTGTCCAAATACCAATAAATCCTTTAGAGCGAAATAAAACAACACGTTTTTATAAGAACTCGGTGTATTTTTAAGGGTTTTACATCGAAGTTTGATGATTTATCGGTGTTAAACGATGTCTTCAAGCAATAAGCTGACACCAGTAACCCGTGTTGTGAACTGCTGAACAGACTGCGTGTGAAACCGATGACGTCATTGGATAATTTCAACACCTCCGTCTGCCGTCAGATGTCAGGTAACCCAACCGTACGCGTCGTTATGGAGTAGAACTACTCGATCTAAATCGATACAAATTAGGTTGTTTTTTGGGTGGCATGCTCCTCTAAGGTTTGCTGTGCATGTCTTTTTACTCACGTTCTCCTACGGTACACCGTATTCTATCACCATCGTGTTTTTCTGCATCGGTAATAAAAATTATTTTCTGGTGGCAAGAGCGAGTCTCGGAGTTTTTCTTAAGAACGTCAAACGCTCTAGCAAAGGCATCGCTGTGAATAAATAAGACACATTTCGTACATGTTTGTCAATCGTAAGTGATGCAACCTGAGACGAAATAGGGTACAGTACGTTTCGTCAGAGGCTCCAGGTGCAGTGTTCCTAGAAAATACACTCTAAACAACTAAAATAACATAATTCAAAGAAAGTCATGTTTCAACTTTAGGCAAAACAACTATTTTACCTTCAAAAACGAGATACGTTCCATAAAACATTCGAATTTGTCAAATGGTGCAATTAAGACACACGTCATTGATTATTTTTTCATGTGAAATCCGCATCAGCTATGCATACTTGACATCCTTAGTTTTACAGGCTCCATCATGTTGACAAAAATACAAACCTAAGGCAACTCAAACTTACAGGTGCCAACATGTTGAATACTTACCAGAGCATTCTCTTGCAGCGTTTACAAAAATGTAAGTGCGAAGGAAATATTCGTGCATTATACGTCAATCGTGGGTTTCAATGGAAACGAGGCACCGAGGTAACTTACAGCAGGAATACAGACGAACCATCCGGCTGCACAGTCGCCAACCAATTGAGTAGCCGTTTCTTGTTGTATTCCGTTCCCTCCACTAGATTGGAAACGTTGGAGGCGTCTGAGCAGGACGCCGATTGGATATGTTCCAGTCTTGTGATAACGCCCTGCTTGGTCACATAGCTACCTTGGCTAGAGATTATGTTGATTTTATCAACTATTGTAACAAGCTTCAGGATCTCACTGATGAGTTGTCGAGCAAGCCGTAGCCTATGAAAGATGGCGAGCAAAGTGGGGAATATATGTGGATGACAGAACAAGTGTATTCTTATTCTTAACAATTCCACTTGAACACAGGTGTAGGCTGTTTATTGCATCTCCAGTGCACCTAATGAATTCATTGAAATTATAGGCAAGTGCATAACATACAGACTGTACTAGCGCCTACTCTACATAATGTAGATGTAGCTTTTGAATCGACGACAAATGAATCAGTGAATCTCAGTTGATGGGAAAGGGTTGGCAATCTATGAATGTGCTTGGAATCATTTACAGTTGCTTGCGACAGTTAATTTGTTACTAGCGCCGTTTGTCAAACATGTCTCATGAGGTAAGAAATTTCATTGAAGCGCCATCAGGGGCATATCAAAAGAATAATTTCCGCGATTGTGAGACTCTGCAATGGCACTGAATTATGGTGAACGTTGCCTAACTCACTGCATGTGTCGGAATTATTTGTTGTTTGCAGTAGCCCAGTCATCACACAGTTCCCATGTATCAAAACAGTGCAAAGCAGCTCAAACAACGACCTACCTCCCAACCCGCTCCATTGACAGACTAGTATCTAGTATAATAACCAGGTCCTTCTTGGTGCGGGTAGCTGTGAGGTACCACGATCTGTCGCGAACATCGTGTTCTATTGGAAACCCAATGTGATCGGTGCTCGGTTTTTGCATCGGATACAAACAGGTACAGTTGATAATATGGCTGGAAAAGTATTGCCACCTGGAAGAGGCGTGTTGTACTATAATGATTATAGACAAGAGATTCACAGCTACGATATTGCTATGTGGAGTTTTCAGAGGGGGCGCTTCTTTCCGGTTAATTAGCAGGTGACCTATTTACCGGATGTAAAAGCGTGGCTCAGCTGGCCCTGCTAGTGAATGGTAGTTTACAGCCTTGTGCGAATTCGAATACATGTATTCAGAGATGGCTATCCGTGTACAATGTACTACATGATGATTACACTAATAATATTCATGGAATCAAATCTCTTCCGTTATCTGCAAGTCTGTGTATGCAGCTGAACAAGATTTTTTTCTCCCATTAAAAGAGGTTTTGAAACGTCGTGCAGTTAATGACTGTTAAAAAATAGGTAAACCATGCACGCACCCAGCCTAAACAATAGGGGCTCGATTTTTGGGGATTTGGACCTATTACTAAAAAATGCGGTACGACGAGAGCCGTGAATTACGTGTTCGCCTAATTTCGGTAGTTCCTGCTCTTTTAGTGGATTTTTGTCTCATCTTCTCGTAGTCTTCGTTTCTCTGAGGCTGACCTTTTTGCTCACTTCCGATGCGCGCATGTAAACTACTGTGATGTCGGCTTTAAAATAAATTAAAGTATTCCCCTCGATCGGAGCGTTACTCTTTTAATCAGTACAGTCTGCAGAATAGATAGTATACACCTATTGTTAGTCAGCGTGTGGTCGACCGTGCTACCCTGTACACTTATGCTATCTAATGGTCAGTGAAACAAACCACCTCGTTTGAGCGTTCTGCTACTGGCGTCTGTCAGCAATTTTCGTGAGGAGTATGTTTGTACGAGTTAAAGCTGTGATCTGGATATTTACTAGGCATGATCAACAGGCGCACAGTTTTGTACATTATTTTATTGCACACGTTCCCGTGACTTTTCTGTGCAATAGAATCAAGGAGAGTTTTCAGCCACTGACTTTAATTGTTACGTTTGAGACGAAGTGCTGCACATGACGCTTCGTCCTCGAGGCGTACGTGTATCTACTTGTACAGTGCTGGTAAAGCCATTAGTATTTCTATGGTTGCAATAGGCTTCCGTGGAATGAGAAGACAATCCACGAGCAAGCCTTGCGTTACAGCTGACTAAGTTTGTTAAAAAACGATATGTGACAATCCTGGATGTTTTATGAATGACAGAATTTCAAACTTCAGACAATCAATTCGATGTTCTTCCAAATGTACTGGTCTTAATTTCCGTTACTCCTCCGTCTTCGTAAACGGGAAACGCACCCAAATTGGATTGTTTAATGCACTTAACTACATGTAGATATTCAAGATGGTGTACCGGGGACTCCTGTTTAAAATTCCATGAGCAAGTTCACGAAGAAATCGTGAGAAGGTGTCACTGGACTAAAAAAATGGAAACAATTCCACGGCTGCGTCACCAGATTCCAGCTACGATCTTTTGAACCCATGTTCTGGAGCAAAATGGTTTCATGTCTGCTCATGGACCGGGACTGGGATTCAGGGGGTCGAAGCTGGAATCCAGTAGCGGTCACGGAGTCGTGTCTAGACTCCTTGTTTATTTCTAGGTAATATAAATTTATTGAAGAACACACATGAGAACATACAAGGAAAATAATGACAAGCCCAGAAATCGCGAACCATCTGGGTTGTAGACAGTACATAGATGAAAGTAGTATACACAGAACTATATACGTGCAAGTAGTAACTAAAATAAGTATTGGAATATTTAGTTACATGTATGCTATTACGAACATATTAAGCACAAAAACATGTACAGATATGGAAATCAAAAGCAGCAAGATTTATACGCGATGCATAAAAATTTACTAACATTGCTTAAGAGGAATTCATTGAGAAAAAGGTCGAAGCTTGGACTACCATTTAATAAGAATGTAACTTTAGTAGAAATATTATGACATGAATTGAAAGCTTTTACAATTAATTGGTTTTCATTGAGTGCACGAAAGAGCGAGTTTCTCGGTTATTCAATGAGGGCGCATTTGGAGAAAACATGAGGATAAGATTGGTGGTCACCGCATTTACAGTTTGGAGAGATATTACTAAAATTGAGTCTATACTTGTCGGAGTTGAGGAAAAGACCCCATCTCAATCAGGACAATGGTATTTCGTTTAGGTAGGCAAGCAAGAATTGTGTCAGGGCTATTGAGTAGTCAAAATTGTGAAAAGCAGTTCTAATTTTTTAAACTCGTAAAAGAGTTGCTTTTCGTTGTTGAGACTGGAAAAGAATTCCAGTTGTTGATACACGTCATAACTGTAGACCTTCTGAATGCCTGACTGGACGACAAAGGAATTGCATACGGGGTAAAATGGTCAGACTCCTTGTCGTTCTAAATTATGTTTTCGTTCTCTTTTACGCAGCTTTGGATTCCTTTCATGAAAATCATATCAGTCCCCATTTTCATAGCAGCTTTTACAAAAAGACACATTCTCCAAACAGTTTCTAATAAGTAAATGTCAAAAATCATACTAGGCCTATAACAAGTTGCACTTGAATCGATCAGTCATTTCTGATCAGGTAAGATTTAGAGACGTCAGGCATTTTGAGATTTCCAAGGTAGTCATGACCTTAGACAGGGGGGGTATTATTTAAGCAATTCACTATACATCGATCGTCAGAAAATCGTCATTCAATGAAATGGTGACGAATGAGCGTCAGAGTACCAAAACAATCCTCCGGTGAAATGAGAATGTTATTTTCCGTGGCTATAAATAGTAGATTTTCCACCCAACCGACTCATTCAAATTTCACCTCGGAAAGGTCATCTAGATTACATGTGCGATTGAGGCAATCATTTGCAATTTTGGTGTTTAAAGCTGCCCTAAAGCTAACACAGTTCACTTTGTTCCCCGCATGAAGATCCCGCCATTACAAGTCTGTTCTTTCCAAACCAGAAATCACTTCCGAGCTAAGTAAAGAAAAAGCTAGTTAAGCTTCCTTTTTACAACAACATTAAAGCAAACTCTTTTTACAGTCTTAACTTTTTAACCAAGCATGACGTAGCGTAGGTCGAGTTCAATGACGCAACATTGGGCGAGATATAGCAATGTATTTTCGATGCGAACACGTGATTTTGGCTATATGCGTCATACCGCGTCACGGTTATTGAAGTTGAATCCAGTCTCAAATTACTCGCACGATGAACATGGGCCAAGGGCCTGGCGACGCATTCCATTTAATGTTCATTCAACCTTAACCAAATCAAATCATCCTCAAATTCTACACATACGCTATATCAGTATCCTCTTTTGCATTGGCGACAAACATCTTGTCGGCTTGGTGAGTCCATAGTACGAAATCGACCAGCTTTTTGTCAGACCGTAGTTGATGATAAGGCATGATCAAAGCAGATCCTTCCAAATTGACATGTAGTCCATACTTGCTGAAAGAAATGCCAATTGCTGAGCAATGATCAAACTGCCCTGACAAAAACCACAGATATGCAGGCGTTACGAAAACACTTGAGATGTTCCAAACGCCATTGGAAGTGAACGCTGTCTGCGCATGCGTGAACTTCAATCCTATATGGCAAGCGTACCTCTGTGTGAACTAGAGACTTGACAGCTTCGATATATTGATTTATTTATGGCCCATAAATAGCGATAAAAATGATCAGGTATACATATACATATTACCAAAAGGTCTGACACTCGGGTCTGGAACTCCACAGCCGTCCATATTGAACACAAATCTCAATAAATTTACACAAAACAGAAATTCAACAAACCAAGAGCAATTATTATTTCTCTTAACAGCATTTGGAGGGTCCTGTTCTCGCGAGTCGGTTCAACGTCATTTACTGAATGATCCGATGGTTTATGGATAGATAACAGCTAAGTGGGGAGTTCTTGACCTTCCGTGAGAAATCAGCAACATTTCCGTACTACTGTAACTCATGTGACTCGCAAGTATCATACATGTATATAGTGTATTGAAGACAATGGGAAAGTATCATACATGTATATAGTGTATTGAAGACAATCGGAAGCTAAGAACGCCTGTGTTAAAGGTGGCCTAGTTAAGCTGACAAGACAAGCCTAATTGTACTACTTTGAATACAATAGTTTTTTCACCAAATGAGGAAAATTTCCCCCCATCAGCATCTATGAACAACTCGACCTACACGTACAGGTACATTTCCAAAATGAAAACACACTTTGGCCTATGGACCACATTTCGACGTTTGCTTGCTAAATAATTTATTTGCCATAGAGTTTGTTTACGTTTATGCAGTTTCGTGTCCCAACCTCAAGTAGAAAAAATATTAGTAAAAGATTTTAACCTGCTTAGAGAGAATCACCTTACTGGAATAATACATTGCGCACAGGGTGATAAAAAGCGTTTATGTATTGACTACAGCCCTTTTAAATGTGAAAGTAAGTACATGTATTTGTTCGTTATCATGTGGTGAACCAAGGCATTGCGAAGAGTGTAAAATAACTACACCTAACAGGCGAGTCAAATCACGTGATTATCCAAATAAGGAGGCCGTCACAATCAGGATGGTATTGGCTCGCAGAAATTAGTACTGACAGGTGTAAAAGCGAGGTGTGGAACTGGGCAGCAAAGTTAAAGTAAATCGCTTTGTTGTTATAGTTGATGCCTTTTAACAATAGGTGTGTCAAAACGATAACGATTCCGCCATGTAATAATCTATGAGGTGATTTCCATCATTATCATTACCGTTGTTGTCGTTGTTATTATTACTGCTACTGCTACTGCTGCTGCTGCTGCTGCTGCTGCTGCTGCTGCTGCTGCTGCTGCTGCTGCTGCTGCTGCTGCTGCTGCTGCTGCTGTTGCTGTTGGTATTGTAGATATTATGACAATTTATTATTGTTATTGTTATTATTATCAACTTAATAATAATAATAATAATATTAATAACAATACTACTACTACTAATAATAATAATAATAATAATAATAAATAATAATTAAAGAGGATAAAAATATAATAAATGTAAAACATGCTTTAGCCAAAGGCTAATATCCAGCATGGTCCTCTGCAGCAAGAAATTAAATTAATTAAAAAGTTAGATAAACAGATTAAATTAAGATACAATAAGATACATTAAATAAAATAGTATTTACAAATTGGATAAACAAATTGAATTAACGATAAATAAATATATAAATAAAAAATTTTGGTAAATGTATTTCAAAGACAAGAAGGAGGGACATCTGTGACGACCACAGGTGATGAGGTGGTGACTGAAATTATCATAACAATCAGCAACTTAAGACTATTAGGCAAATTGTTCCACTGTTTGATGGTCTGAATAAAGAAGGACTTAGAATAAGACGATGTTCTGTGTCTGGGCAAAACCAAATTGTTTGAGCCAGAAAATCTTGTCCTGATCAACCATAAGTTATACAGTTACTTTCAACACGTGCTTTACAAGTGTAAGAATTTGTCTAACCTGTTATACTTTAATGGGAAATAATCCACGTAACGCTCCGGGAACGAAGTGTCACGAAATATGTGGACCGTTAGCTCATCCACGTGTTTATAGTGATCGTCAAAGTGGAAGTCATCGTACAACGCCTGGATACGGGAAACCGTCCTCTGAATCATCCTGATTTTTGCGTTGAAGAACTTTTCTGAAAAATCAATAAGCACAATTGGTGAAAGTTAAGATCCTTTAGCCCAAGCCTGCGTGAACGTCCTTGTTGAGCACTCATACATGTAGTGAGCCCTAGGCTGTAGGAGAACACTGTGTTAGTACTTTCAACAGGTCATTTATTTTTTCCTGTAAGGCTAGGTGAGAAATTTCTACATAATTCTTTGAAAAGTTCCCACATTTCAAATTGTACATAGTCTGCGAAAATGAAAATCGCCTGTGGATGATGTAACTTACATGTACAGCATTGACCAATCAAATTCTTTATGGGACACGCGGTATATCTACACGTAGAATATGATCTTCCTTGGAATATCTAATGAGAATGAACATGCGATTCTAAGTTTAGAAAAAGGTATACATGTATGTCACGTTACTCGGTGTTTACATGTACGTCTAATCAGTGCGTGGGTATGTTCAGTCACTTCAGGGCCATTCTACCATTGTTATATAAATCAGCATTTTTTAGTTGAAAATGAAGGAATTAAGATCAATTCTAACTTCGAGCATTTTGTTATTTTCACGAAGTTGACAGCCAAATTGCACGTGAATTGGTATTTTTTTATTCACAATGTACACGTATTAACGAGGTGAAAATGTCAATATAAAATTGCTAGGTGACTCAGACAACTGTTTTAAAGATTTTGAAATTCTGAGCCCACGGACTCATGATGACGAATTTAAACTCAATCGGAAATCAGTGAACAGGCACTTTCCGATTCATGCGTTGAAAAGAAAATGGTTCTGTCCTGGCACACAAGATGGCGGACAACAAAAATAAACGTATAAGTAATGTCACGATTAATATTGAACAGAGTTTTCAATGTAAGATTTCTGTTTTTTTTTTTTCTAAACATTTCAATAACTTAAACAGTCTTTGAAAATTTTAAAAATTGGTATATTTGCAACAACTTCACCGTATGCGAACACACAACGACAATGTTGAGTATTGACTCCTTTGATTTAAATTTGCTGTTGTAGTAATTTATCGGATCGTATACTCCTCCCAGTAAACGCACGGGGGATATTATATGTCTTTTTTCTCCGTACACGTAAGCTCGGTAGTGAACAACTGTTTACCTATTGCCTTTCAAAGCACGTGCTCCATCATCACGTTAAGTCAAGCAACTGTGAACAGCACAGACACCCATCTTGGTGATGTGTACTGATGTTGGTACTACCCCGGTCAGAATGGGGCTATTCGGAGAATTCTCCTCGCGGTGTCGCTGCTGTACTAGTGGTGATTAAATTGCGCATGCGTGGCTGTCTGCATGTAAACAACTGGTAAAAGATGGAATTTTTATCAAAATACGTCGTCGCGCTAAGCCTTATTACTGCTAATTTCCCTGGTGCAAGTCGTCGACAGGTGGCCACAAATTCCCAAAAGACCTAAGGTTACTATATCCGTGGACAATTGTGGTCAACAGGGTCAACAAACTGACAAAAAGTGTGTGGATGCTGAAGCCCCGTGTGTGCTCTAATGTCTATGACTATGTACTGTAGTTCCATTCGGAGACTACACAACATTACTTGGTAAGTTTTTAGCAATCAGTTTCTATCAACATCGTTCGGTGATGTTATCCCCACCAGTTACCCCACTGAATAACAGTTTTATTGAGTGGAACTAAGTGTTTCTTTTTGGAAACTCACCCGATGCCGGGTAGGCTAGCAGCACATATTCATATTCGCCTGGGTGGGACAGTGCTCCAAAAATAAGAGGTGTATGGTACGTGATGCACAGAAGTCAAGAGTGACTTTTTCACAGCAGTTTCTCTTCAAAACTATGCTGTTTCCAATAAAATTCTCTAGATGAGTGAGTTTCCTTATTTTATCGTGGACCCCACCCCCAGGACCACCAGCTCAGTTATCGAATTAACATGAATAAGCCTTAATTCAGTAAATGTCGTAACATTGCATTGGAAAAAAATTGACACCTAGAATGAATTTTACTTGTTGAGATCAGAAGCACATTTTAAGTGTCATGAAAAATACACATTGTTAAATCACTTTTAGCCTGTTTCACATATTTTAATTCAGATATTAAATAAGACTTGGGTACAAAGGTTATTAGTTTCTACACATAAACATGAAGATGAAATGTCAAGTATGTTCTGCCTTACAAAAGTAGTTTTGTCTTGTCTTTT
Organism: Phoronis australis; assembly: GCA_002633005.1. Taxonomy (NCBI): domain Eukaryota; kingdom Metazoa; phylum Phoronida; family Phoronidae; genus Phoronis; species Phoronis australis. The sequence continues at coordinate 124,641 of NMRA01000618.1, read as the reverse complement.
CTTTTACAATTTGCTAATATTTCTATTCTGTTACAGGCAAGAAAAAACAACTGAAACCAACCGCTTGACCATCTATTTCACCGTTGGACAAAGTGAAAAGCAATCCTTCAGCAATAACCTGAGAGAATTGAACGTAATTCAGAAATTCAGCACCTGATATGTCTGATTATGGACTCCCTCGCAATGTTGTTTCTTTCTGTGCTTTTTCAGTTTGCCATTTGTTTTTAAATACACTGATAATTGTTTATTCTCGAATCTTGTGCATAGCAGATTCTTATCCAGCTAGCTACAATTGAAAACATACAATAAGACAATCGATGCAGTCACTGAATGTCATTTCCCCATAATCTGTACCAAATTGAAAAGTTTTTACCAATAGTATAAAGCCTTTCTTCTGAAAGGAAAATTTAATGTCACTCAGCTTTTGGCTTTCATTTCACTGGGTTCTAGTTTCAATGGCCTATAGAAGCGCTTGTAAAAAAGGTCCAGTTTCAACACGTGGCTTTCTTTCATGTAACCTCATTCAGCCTCAATAACATCCACAATTAGACCCTTGAAGGTAAACACAGCAGCATATCACTTGAATCGTTTTGAGCCCAAAATCAGACTCTGAACTAGACCAGAGTGTGACTAGGTCTTCTTTAGCTTCAGTCCCTCATGTTTCTTCCAGGAAAGGAAATAAGCTATTGTCCACACATGACTCATTGCCTATGAAAGGGCATCCTCGCCAACAAGGCTTATTTGTGTAGCAGTCAGATATAGTTCATCTGGATACACAGACACTCCACTGGCACATTGTCTTATGGTAACTTAGTACTGCGATTCACATTTCTCCAGGGCCACTGACTTGCACATTGTGCCATGCAGCACTGCTGGTGTGTGGAAGTGCTGTGGGAAGAGAACGGAGTAACAAAGCTTGTCTATGATACAGCTTGAAGTGGCCTTAAAATGTCACTGAACCTGGAACAAATATTGAAATATGAATAATTAAGTACTCCAGATTGGATCAAAAATGTTATCCCTGTTTTTCAAAAATATATGGTGATTGGTCTACAGTTTCACATAAAAGTAAATAATTACTATTTTCAGAAACCAAGGGTGTATATAATGAGTATTGCATAAAACTGTGTCTTTATTTTTTATCCCTAGCCATAACAATTCTTTAAACGCATCACTTGTCTGTAAAATATACAAGTTTTTTGAGACAACTTCAAACCTTTGTTACCCATTTTCAAGCCTTTTTAATTTTGATACTTTCAGCAATTTTAAACTCAGATTACAGGTTCATGGGTCTGTCAAGCATACTTCTAGCCTAAGGTTGAGGGAACCGTTTTTCTTCTAATAGAAGATATGAAGACTTGGGTCATTTAAAAATGATGGATAATCTTTCTGTTGTTTAAGAGTAATTACAAATCGTAAGGCACCATCAAAAATGCAATTTTCACAAAAATGGCAGTCATTTGAATTTATAACGACTTGCAACATTTCAAGGCATGAGTTAAGACTATTCAGTCACTGTGAATTCGGAAAATGTAATATATTTTCGTGGTTTTACAATTGATACAAGTAGCAAAACAGTTTCATGAAATCAACTTGAAGGGACTTCGTGAAGGTTAAGAATTACCTCACCATGCTCTTTTCCCCAAACATGTATCACCTGTTATTTCCACACATTCAGTTGTACCAAATATTACAACCCCCCATGCCAATCCCCCCTCGGGACCTGAATAAGTAATTTAACAAAATGACTTTAAAAATAGCTGTTCCTTTTCAAAGGCTTTGTTCGTTGTCTCCAATATTGAAAGTAGGCTTTGACAACAGATCTGCACTGGATGGGAAGATCTTGTTGGTTAGCTGCAGTCAAATGCTAAAAACCAATTTTTGTCCATTCAGGGACGGTGCAGAAGCGATGCATATCTCCTCTGCACGGTACAAGCCTTCAAACCTAAAAACCAAAGGTTACGTGAAAACTGACGTGATAGATTTCCATTTCAACGTGTAATAGATTTCCAGAAGACATATGATAGGGAGTAAACAAATAGTCTAATGCAATGGATATTTATCACTCACGTACCCTTTGCCATTGGGATTGGATTGTAATCTTAACTCATTAACCTGTATCGAGTTGACAGCATAAACATTCAGCATTGATTGATGTAACTGTCACTGATAAACTTTTAGAAATCATTCCAAACAATAATAATGCTTTGATGTACGAAAAGATCCCGATTGCTACGTCAAGTATCGTATCACATATCACAACATATAAAGATTAACCAGACTCTGGCTGGCGACTGACTGCCGCGAAGTCGACATCGGCGAGTGCCTCAGTTAACAGGCATCGGTAGAATAATCATGGAATAATGGTAAAAATAATCACAAACCTTACCTTTGTATGAGGTCGTGCTTACTTCCTCTCATAGAAGCACCCTTTTTACGCAATCTCAGATTCAGTTGGCACGGCTGCAAGCCATTTCACCATGTATTTAAAGGGCTCGCGAAATCGAGGCTGTTAATCTATCACCACTAGTACACGCACGCCCTCTAGTTATTGTAGATTTTCCGAATAGCCCCATTATCAAGAGAAACGAAAAGTTGCTGTCAACTCTGTGATATAATGTAAAATTTAACAATTCGGTTATTTTTCGAAAAAGTTTTGATTCGTTTAAAGGAACATCATTGTTTGACGGCCGAAAACGCATTTTGGTTAAGTGTTGAACGGGATAAACTTTTAGAAATGATATGTTTTGAACAGATCTGCCTAACAATAATATACGTTGTATTTTGGTGATTTTGTTACGAATTGTCAATGTAGCCGCGTCTGGCTACAGGGATAAGTTGAAAGCCGTTTGCACAACACACTTTATTATTTAGTTGCAAACGATGAAAAAAGTGTCCGAACAAGCGTTGAAAAGGAGAAATTGAAAAAGGGGTAATCTGTAATGAAGAAAAACACAGTCTGAGTACTCGGCAAGCAAGCGTAATTAACAAGCACTATATACCAAGGAGCGTTAGAAAGACTCGCGACAATGACTCCATCACAGGCATATACTACATGTACCTCGCTAACAATACACAATTAACTGGAACCCGTACTGTCTATTTTACAACTGGAAACCATTACCATGCACAAACAACTGCCTAACTGCGACCCGTAACTATTTAGTCTATGAACTGGGTACCGCGCAACATATACGCCAAAAAAGCAGCTGAATGAAACTATACGATAAACAACAACTATACACGCTCTGAACTTAGCTAGTAGATACACATAAGTACATCATGCTATGCCATAATACTGAGTAATATTACAACAGTTTGGCCAACAGTCCGAGGAAAACACATGATTCGCGTTACAGAGCTTGTCAACGAATGTCGCTATACACGAGAAACGCTAGTCACCAAAACCCGCGTAATATATGTACAGAGGCTAATACGCAATAATAGCCGGCCGGTCAAGCTGCTATTAGACTATGCAAATGGTATTGTAACCACTGGAAAGAACCGGCTTACTAAAAAACCCCAATCACAGGGGCGAAAGATGTACTGCTACCTATAAAGAAAATAAACAGCGTGGTATGAAAATAAAACACAATAACCAATGACAAAAATAATGCACGGCATCAACAGTCAATTATCCCTCAATGTCAATGACAATCAGTTCAATACCCTGATAGTAATCAGTCGCTCATCGCTTATTATTTAGCTCGTCAACAGAGCGTTTGGCTTCGAACGCGAAGATTTTCGGTTCAAATCTGCTCAGCAACGGGTTTCTGAAAATTGCCTTTTTTCGCCGACAATGTCGCTTTAAGTGAATCAAAGCTGAAATCCACGATTTATGTTAACTGCTTCATCCCCTGCCCTTGATAGCGCTCCGTTAGAATACTACATTGGGCTGTCGGTTCAATGTATACTGGGATATGAATCATAAAATATGGGACCACAGCATACGATGGGCTTTAAGTGCCGCTCTACAAATACGAGACTGCACATTTCAATTCGGTATCACTGAGGGCCCGAAGTCTAGTCTCAGTAGAATACTTGAAACGTGCCTTGAAAATTGACCAATTGCACGGTACCATGGAACTTTGTGCTTGACAGGTTAAACTTCGAGTATAGTAAGAGTTCGGAGATGGACTCAGGGCCCTCGTCTACAATCCGTAGCGCAAGACACTGGCGACCCTCTTCCGTTGAATTTTCTCTAATACAACATTCCAGTTATGTGGACCAATTACTTCATCATTTCAGGGACAACCATTTTTCTTGTCTACACTATAGCCGGAAAACCCACAACTTTTAATCGCGTTGTCGCCAGAAACTTGCTCTACGGATTTCAATAAACCCCTGAACACCTCACCCGCTGCCTTCTTGGTTTCCAGGATTTTACGTGTACCGTTATTAACGTGAAGTTTGTACTCAGCTTCGTCAAAAACTTTCTGAACCTCTTTCAGTTTCATAACAGTTCCAGCGTAGGATAGGATGCTCTGTGAAAGACGGCTAGCAAAACTTTCAATGGTTGCTTCTTCTTTGACTGAAACAGAAGCAACGCACCAAAATGTTCTCGTCGTATAAATTCTCACATCGGACGCTTCCTTCCCTCGATTCCCCTTCCTTCATTGACAGCAGATACAAAGGAGGGTCTAAAATTTCTCCTGATGTAAAAAGAGTGAACGAAATTAGGCCTACTTCTGGAAATACAGACCTAACTGTCACGGTATTACCGAAGTCATGAAGGTTTTTGAGAGGATCGTTCACTCTCAGGATTATGTAGGCCTACTGTTTATCTGCTGGAAAATCATATTATTTCTGGTTATCAGTCTCGTTTTAGACCCGAGCATTACACAGCCACAGCCCTGACTGACGTTTCATATTGCTTGCTGTCCGACTTGGACTGAGAGAACGCCATATTTGTGCCGTACTTAGACTTGAAAATGACCTTTGACAATGTCCATCATGGCTGTCCATAAGCTGGTTTCAGAAGGCACCGCTTTGTTTTACGATGTTCGTATTATTGGAAGTAGAGTATGCTCTCAATTCCAGCCTGTTCCGTACCTGTTACTGGTTACCAGGCAACAAATCGGCATTAAATGTCAAGAAACTTAAGAGCGCGTGGTTTTGTTCCCATCGGAAGTCGAGGTTAGCCCCCGCCCTTCCCCTTTGATTTGTCGTTCAGGCAACATTCTTTGGAGTTCGTCAGTATTATGAAATTCTGGATGGACATATGAGGGTCGTTCAATAAGTTCTTGGCCTCACCAGGAAAACAGGAACGCAGGTAAAATTTTTTCACACCATAGTAAAATTTCATCTTTTATAACAGTACTGCGTTCAAGCTGAATTAGTACCGTCAACTGCCGCTGGGTAGCGCTGCTTCTAAAACCAAACGACAACAAATGGGGCTATTCGGAGAATTCTCCTCGCGGTGTCGCTGCTGTACTAGTGGTGATTGAATTGCGCATGAGTGGCTGTCTGCATGTAAACAACTGGTAAAAGATGGAATTTTTATCAAAATAAGTCGTCGCGCTAAGCCTTATTACTGCTAATTTCCCTGGTGCAAGTCTTCGACAGGTGGCCACAAATTCCCAAAAGACCTAAGGTTACTATATTCGTGGACAATTGCGGTCAACAGGGTCAACTAACTGACAAAAGTGTGTGGATACTGAAGCCCCGTGTGTGCTCTAGGACTAAGCAGTTCCGTTCGGAGGCTACACAACATTACTTGGTAAGTTTTTAGCAATCAGTTTCTATCAACATCGTTCGGTGATGTTATCCCCACCAGTTACCCCACTGAATAACAGTTTTATTGAGTGGAACTAAGTGTTTCTTTTTGGAAACTCACCCGATGCCGGGTAGGCTAGGAGCACATATTCATATTGTCCTGGGTGGGAGTGCTCCCAAAATAAGAGGTGTATGGTACGTGATGCACAGAAGTCAAGAGTGACTTTTTCACAGCATTTTCTCTTCAAAACTATGCTGTTTCCAATAAAATTCTCAAGATGAGTTTGTTTCCTTATTTTATCGTGGACCCCACCCCCAGCTCAGTTATCGAATTAACATGAATAAGCCTTAATTCAGTAAATGTCGTAACGTTGCATTGGAACAAAATTGACACCTAGAATGAATTTTACTTGTTGAGATCAAAAGCACATTTTAAGTGCCATGAAAAATACACTTTGTTAAATCACTTTTAGCCTGTTTCACATATATTAATTCAGATATTAAATAAGACTTGGGTACAAAGGTTATTAGTTCTGCCTTACAAAAGTAGTTTTGTCTTGTCTTTTCTTTTACAATATGCTAATATTTCTATTCTGTTACAGGCAAGAAAAAACAACTGAAACCAACCGCCTGACCATCTATTTCACCGTTGGACAAAGTGAAAAGCAATCCTTCAGCAATAACCTGAGAGAATT
>NMRA01000618.1:54419-117118 GCA_002633005.1 Phoronis australis | reverse complement strand
CGCGAAGTCGACATCGGCGAGTGCCTCAGTTAACAGGCATCGGTAGAATAATCATGGAATAATCGTTAAAATAATCACAAACCTTACCTTTGTATGAGGTCGTGCTTACTTCCTCTCATAGAAGCACCCTTTTTACGCAATCTCAGATTCAGTTGGCACGGCTGCAAGCCATTTCACCATGTATTTAAAGGGCTCGCGAAATCGAGGCAGTTAATCTATCACCACTAGTACACTCACGCCCTCTAGTTATTGCAGATTTACCGAATAGCCCCATTTAGCAGCATGAAGATAACGGAGAGGAGGGCCGTCATAAAGTTTTTGGGTAAAAAGGAATGAAACCAAAAGACATTCATGAAGAGATGTAAAAAACACTCGGAACAGATTCCCCGAGCTACTCCACAGTAACAAAGTGGTCAGCTTGTTTCAAGAGGGGTAGATAAAGCGTTGAAGATGACCCTCGTCCAGGACGTCCCAAATTTCGACCTCCAGTGAAAATATGCAGAAAATTCATGCAATGTTTATGAAAGACAGGCTGTTCAACATTTGGCAAACACTGTTGGCATCAGCAATGGGTGCGTCTCTAAAATTTTGAGTTAAGATTTGGGCATGAGGAAGCTGAGTGCACGATGGGTGTCAAGAATATTAACTCAGGATCAGAAAATGAGCAGAATGCAAATTTCAAAGGAACTTCTAGGAAGATTCCAAGCAGGTCCAGCCAAATTTTCCAGAAGACTTGTTACCCAGAATGAGACATGGACCCACCACTTTGACCCGGAATCAAAACAACAAAGTAAACAATGGAAGCACGTATGGGTTTCCGAAGCCCGAGAAAGTCCAAGTTGGGTGCCTCTGCGAGCAAAGTTATAGCCTCTGTGTTCTGGGACAGCGAAGGTATTCTACTGATCGACTAGTTGCAACGAGGACACATTGTTACTGTCAATTACAATACATCTCTTTTGGAAAAACTCAAAAAAGCAATCAAGGAAAGGAGGCGGGACGTTTCGGAATGGAGTGCTGTTGTTTCAAGACAACGCACCTGCCCATACTGCCCAAGTTGCGGTGGCTGAAGCAACTAGATGTGGCTTTGAAATCCTTCCGCACCCCGCTTACTCTCCAGACCTGGCCCCGTCTGATTTTTATTTGTTTCCACATTTGAAAGCCTAGTACCAGCGTGGACGCCAGTATGTCAGCGATGATAACGTCATGAGTGCAGTGGAGGAGTATTTTGAGGGGCTCGACAAAAGTTTCTTTTACGAAAGCATTGCAAAACTGGAACACAGATGGAAGAAATGCATTGATGTAACGGGAGATTATATTGAAAAATAAAAGTCAAAATTAGTTGCTATCGCGTTGTTTTCTGGGTGAGGCCGAGAACTTATTGAACGACCCTCGTACATATATGAAGTGGGACTGTCATGTACATGTACATGTATATTACATTTGCTCTAAAATCTTAAAAGAAAATTCCTGGATTTCGATTCTCTAAATCTATTGTATATCGCGTTAGTTTTGTCACGTTTGTAATATTGTGATCTTGTTTGGGCCTCTTGTTGCTCTGCGGGTCTCCGAACAACATTACAGAGATTACAGAATACGGCGGCACGAATTATTCTGCAAGTAAATAGATACACCAGTGTTGATTGAATGTACTGCAGTTTGGTCGTTAGCTCGATTTCTGTCGAAGTTAAGAGAGAGAAAAATTCAAGACTGTATGTGCTTCACGTCGGATTACTACATTAGTTCAGCTATGTTCAGATACCTTCATGTCGTGGCACCTCAGTACCTTTGTGACACAACTCAACTTGTAAATCAGGTTCACTACATGCAAAGCAGGTTTAGTGCCATTGGTGGTCTCTACCTCCACAACACCAGGATCAATTTTGGCAAAACATTCGTTCTTCTACTATGGTGTAGTGTTTTTCAACCGTCCCAATTTAGATTTCAGCCAAAGTGAGTCCAAAGGTATCTTTAATTTACATTAATGCACCTGTTTAATGGTTAATTTTATGTTCTCTCATTTTGTTGTTCTAGCATTTTTGTAAACATTTTGATTTTATATTTCATTTTAATTTTATTTTTTTCCTTGTACCATTATGTTGATTTGAAAATATTTTCTTTCTTATAAAGATCCTACCGGAGAACCGTATTGTTAAACTGGATGTGTTTTATCCTGAATAAATATGCCTCATTACTCTTGGCAATCCCTCACAGTTTCCCCTTTAAATCACTCCTTCCCCTGGTATCCACCCATTTTACTCTCTTTGGAGCTTCCAAAAGAGATACCAGTTTCTTGAAATGATTTGTATCCTGATAGCCTCCAGTGGGGTGTTTCGGAAAAATGTGGTAGGGTCGTTTTAGAAAATTATTTTCCGACCGCAGGGTCCCGATTGCTCATGGACGTGAAATACCAGCCAAGGTTGAATTTGTGGGCAATTTAGATACAGACAGTCCGGTGTCGCATGAATTCACAACTGATCAACTTGAAACAGCATTCTTTTCAAAGAACCCAAATTGAGAAGTTGATGATTATTTGCCACATATCTGCATACATTTGTCCTGAGCTAGGCAAAACAATCCTCAGATTCTTTTTCAGAGCTTATTTCTGTAAGTCCCAACGGGGCGGCTCTTTTTATTCTTAGGGGAGGACTCTTTCGGAAATTCTTGGAACATTTCCTCCTCCAGTCTTCTCCCAATTATGGGATTCTAAACCGGAAATTCAATACCCTATTCTTCCTCCAGTATGGATGTTTTCTCGCTGATTTTAGGGCATTTTTATGATTCAATCAGAAATTATTTTGTCGCGGAGCTATTTCAGGTAAGGTGGTTATAAACCTGCGGTCATAAAAACAAGGTTTTAAGTTCAATCACTTACCGTCGTGAAATTGGTCTCAAATTGTTCTCTAGTCCAAGTAATTGTGGTTTATGAGCTTGGAAAACCTGGGAGTTCGTAATTGTCTAAGACAAGGTTCCACAAGTTGACTTGTTACTGAGTGTTACATGTACTTTATTAGCCGAGCGTGGTTTGGGGGAAGAATGGGCGTACGTAGGCGACAGGTGGCAAGGCGAGACGAACAATTTCGGAAACTTTTGACTAAACAAAGCAAAGGTCGGTAAGCAACGGAAATAGACAACAGAACAACACTTCAGAAGTTGCACAAACAACGCAGTTTGCTCATGTGAGATAAATTAGATTAAAAAGGAACTTATCCCATTAACTATTGGCCAAGGGACTTAGATCGAATTTCGAATGTAACGTATAAATTCTGAAAATTGCGGACGAGAAAATGTTTGTGTAAGCCCAAAGGTTGGTTTGGTCTCGAATTTAGTATGTCACCGAATGTTTCGGTGAATTTTGACTTAGGGTGGTGAGTTTCGGGCAAATCGATAGCATTATGTTTAGATACGCCTGTGGTAGAAACAACGAACTATCTATCGGTTCTTCGCAAGACCCAAACCCAGTTCTCAACTGAGCAAGAACAAGTCGAGACTGATGTTACAACGAGCAGTGTTCTACATCACAAATTATTACCTTCGACAGAAAGAGGTTTATTGCCTGTTTTATATGATAAACAAGGTTCTTGAGTGAAGAACGACTTTTTCGCAGCCGTATTTCTACAAAATGACGTCATTGAATTCAAAGTGGCTGCTACGAAAGACCTGGGGTAGTCGAGATGGCAATGCGACTAAAATTAAACGGCCGTGAGAAACACACGGGCTCACCCTGGTAGGTGACCAGTGTGTCTCTAAATTCGGAATCATTTCTAAGCCCCAACTATGAACACGTTAAATCACATAACATCACTGAAAAGTTATTATTTTGATAGAAATCGCGGATATAATGCCCCATTAATGTTATTTCTTCATCGAAATGGCTTTACGTGAGTCACAACAGGGAATGAGAAGTTCTCTTACGAAATTAGTTCAAACATACTTGCATCTACCGGCACCAAAGTTAGAGTGATGAAGGCGAGAATACACCACGAACACTTGCATCGTACATTTCTGCAGATTATAGTGAGTTGAGAGTGTGCGACGGCTTTCTCTAGAATCTTTTCCGAAGATGAAGCCGCAGATGAACTGTGATTTGCCAATGCTCGACGTTTCACTTCCACAGGTTCAAACATCTTGTTGAACATCCTAAATAGATTTAGGATACCGCATAACATAATAAGCAACGCTGAAGACTGAAGAGCTCTGGAGCTGCTGGATAAATTACCCATCCAACTGCCAACACGATTCTCGTCTTCAGTGAAACAATTTCTGTCTTCAGTTCGTCCGGACTCGTCAATAACTACGTACTTGCGACTTTGGCAGAACGATTTCCCGTCAGGGTATTTTTCTCTGATTTTGTATCCGGCAAATATAGCCTCTCTGCAGTGGAAATAAAGTCTGTTACAGAAATCAAGACAAACGTGCAGCGTCTCGTCTTTGAAGAATTTATACTGGAGAGGAGAACATATATAACAGGCGAGTAACATCATTGTCTTTTTGCAGTCTGAACTTGCATGTGGCAGCTGAACGGTGCTGGCGAATGTCATGTCAAGGTCATCTTGGGTACAACAGCTGCTGCTAGAATACCATTGGCACTTGTCGATCACTTGCGGTACGGGATTACGGAAATTAAAGTACGAGCAGTTGCTCAACTCTGGAAAACTCTCTTCGCACATTTTCCAATCGTAGTGGTCATCTTTATGCTGACCACTACTGCTGGCTATTAAACAAAATAGTAAAACTAAAGAATTGGCAAACATGTTCGTAAATGTAGGGTTCATGTTCCTGTGACCACGTTCTAAGGAGTTGCAATTGGTTCTTTTCATAGCACAAAGCCTTTTTGGTGTGTATTTGTCACAACTCGCTATCCTGAAAATCCTACGCCAGTCTTCCTGAATTCCTACCTGCAAAGCAAGTCGAAAGAAGCAGTTGACTTTCGGCAATTACGTATTTTCTGTGGTAACAAACAAACAAACGCAACATTCAACTAAGTCGAATAACTGATAACTGAGGGTGTCTTTCATTTTCCACCATTTCTGTTAACATAAGTACGCCTCGCGTCTGACATGGGCTGCGCAGCACTGAAGAAACTGTGAGGGGGGGTTATAGCCCTCCAGATCCCCTGTGGTGCACCGCGCAGCACTGAAAAAAGTCCCCTATGTTGAGCCGCCTATGTCTGACATTGAAAATTATAGTCAATTGCTTCCGATCACCATAATTATCTGATCACATGTATGCTCTTCTTTAGCACGACGTCGTTTTAACGTTTTGGACCGAAGCAAATCAATTTAAAATATCACATAAGACATTTGCTATGTAAATACGGATTTGGGTATGTCTGGGTTCAGCAAGGGGTGGTGATAAAGTGATTTTTCTGTCTGAATTTAAACAAAGGTTATAGGAATGTGCATTCCAAGAATGGGAAAGCAGAGTCTATTGTAATGGTAAATTAACTTTGTGCGCTGACATTTTCAATTTTTTTTTTGTATTGCGCAATAGTTTGACGTGATAGAAAATGCGATTCTTAACTAAAATTAGGTGCTCTAATCATTTCAGAAATTGACGCAGGAAGGGGTAACATTGATAGGAAATTGGGAAATTGTGTGATTTGGGAAAAGTTTAGAATTTCTGTAACTGAGAAAAAGCTCCATTTTATTACAAACTGCACTTTAGATGGTGATTTACGGGATAAGTTCACTCCTGGATTTAAAAATTGCTCATAGTCTACATTCATTGGGTACGCTTGGCGAACCAGAAAAATACATTATTAGTGTAGATAATAAACTGTGTTATGCAAGCGTTTTTGTACTTTTATGTATTTTGATATAATTGTACTATGGGCCGGAGGCTTTCAAGTTCAATAAAGTTTATTCTTTCTCAAAATGTCGAAATCTAAATTAATGATAATAATTTTAGAATTAGAACAGGTTTTGCGTATCGCTTTAAATTACTAGGCCATTGGAAAAGATTTACCGTGCTATCCTCAACCCCCCGAGAGCATACGAAGGATGCAAACATTAAAGGCGCCCGTCGATTAATCCACTCTCGTCGTATATTAACTGATACGTCATAACTTAACATCCGTATTGCAACAAATGTCATTAGCGAATGAAATCACGAGACAACCGCCAACCCCTAGGGGATGTTTTTTGAAATTTGGCGAATAAGTTTATGTCAGTTAAAACAGATTTGACAAGTGATATGACCACCTGACGGCCGTTTATTATTTTTGTGTCTTTTTGGTCGTCGTCCACTGCCAAACTGCTTGAGGAATCACGTGCCAATTTTATGAGAGGTCGTTGGGTGTTATGTGTCCCTTTAAACTTACGATCGTAATTACGAGCTTAATTTAAAAGGGCCAGTGTTGCAGTAAAATTATGTTAGCACATGTACACTGTAAGCACGAACCTGAGTAAAATGGCAAAAATGTCGCAGTGAAATGACGCTTTTAAGTTATATGCCAATGGGGAAAATGTTTTAAAGATACACTCGTAAAATACTTTAACAAAGTTCTAAATTTAAACTTGCCATGGTTAATTTAACATACACGAAACGACAAAATGGCTGCGAGTGGAAGACGTGGTGACGACTTTGCTGAGTAGGAGCTTGACTTCTTTCATCCACCATCGCTGACATCGCAATGATTGGATTCGTCATGGTTCAGATGCATACGATTCAGATATGAGCTCTCATGCGTGAGTTGTGCGCCATTGACTAAGAATTAAGGGCGTAATTTTACTNCCCCCCCCCCCCAACGAATCAAGAAGCGTATCAGGACACGCACTGCTCTTGTTATAGTTTCACAGTAGCCTCAAAATTCCTTACGGGTATCAACGTCAAGGGTCTAATCTTTGTACTCGAAATCTGTTTACTAGAAATGATTTTCGATTTTGTTTTTGTTCTACGTTTGTGCATACTCAAGACAAATGTCTGTTTTTCCTGCTGCTCGACTATGTTATGGTTTATGCTGATGAATGTTCAATCCAAGTTCGTACTAGGTGACCCCTACATTCCAGTTAATATTTCGAAAAAGCTAGAAATGTCGAACAAACACTTGGACAGTTGAGTCTAGATGTGAACTAAAAGGGTTAATGTTGTAGCCATCAAGTGCTAGCCAAGATTAGATAGTAGTTGTTTCAAAGACATGAAATTTTGGACAGTTAACTTTTTCAAGGTAGCTCACAGTGATTATGTGACTCTGTTCCACTAACACGTCCAGTGAAATACAGTGGAGAGTATCTCGAAAAGTACCGTAGTACATGTGCAGAGAACTTCCGACGTGTTTACTATGGGGTTTTGGGGCTTCGCTACAGTAACAATGGTGGGCGTGGCCTAACCATGCTAGACGGAATTTTGCATATGGTGCGTAAAGGCTTCTTCTAGTGTGAATAGACTATTCACGCGCGCACCCAGCCTTGAATTTTGAGAGGCTCGTCGAATTCTTGACGTCGTGGACTTTATCCTAACAAAACAGCGGGCGGACTGAAAAAAAAATAAAAAAAAAACGGGAGCACCACTGTGAAATGCGCTTTCGCGCTTACTTAGTGATCTTTTGTCCAGTTATCTTGGACTTTTTGTCGCTCGAAGACGAACCTTTTTACCTATTTCGCCAAATGGAACCCCCCCCCCTGGGTGCGCGCGTCATATTTGTCAGATAATGATGCTCGCTTTCCCGTGGTTTTTGATATAGTAAAGAATGTCGAGACGTTGTGTTTGTGGTGGTTCTGACAAGTCAGTATTTGAGCATGCTTTGGCTCTCTTCACTTTCTCGCGGGACATCAGAGAAGTGCGGAAATGTCATGGGTGTTAACAAGAAATGCTAAATAAAAACCGGTGTTTTGACGTTCAATGACACAGGGCTAGTTAGCTTAGTGTTATTCTACTGGAAATTAAAACAGAATTGAGAAGTTCTACATAAAATGTGTCGCTGTTAGCATTGTGCTTAGGTGACCGAAGACTGGTTGCTGAGCTTCCCCTGTCACAGTGTTGCTCCGACACGCACGCGAAGCAGTTGCTTACGCGAAGAAAACAGGGTTTTACCTTTCGAGCCACATTCAAATTGTTAATAAACGTTTTTGCCAAAAAGTAACTTGAATAATGTCTAACTAGGTTATATTTTAGCCATGACCAATCACATGTGGGAGCGTTGTCGACTACAACCGATCAGGAATATTTCTGTTTTGTTTGTGGAATTCCAAAAGAATGAACAAGTCAAAGCGAGAATCACCCTGCCCTCATCACTGGTTGTTTGACAGCAGCTTCACGCCGAAAATGTTTCAGTTATATACCTCTTCTACTTTCCAACAACATCAATGGGAAAGCCGAAAGAAACGTAGGTCCCGATTATTCATCTGGATGTCGCTGCAGTCGCACGCAGCGCAAAAAGCTTCGTTGTTTTTTCAAGGGCTGGGGCTGTTATATTTACAACTGTTCACACTAGCCCGTTAGGAAGGTTGTGGTCCATGAAACAACAATGTCCGCCACTGGCAGTTTGCTTAGAGATTTGTCGCCGTCTCTACAAACTCTGGTAAAAAGATCGAGCAGTACGTGCTTCAGCCGAGCATGCAGTTACGAGTTACGTAACAATTGGCGAGTTTTTACATAATTATGAGGCGAGCTAGTGCAACCACTTCTGGCAATTTTTTGAGAACTGTGAGAAACTTCAGCAACTGAAAAATTCGCGAAAATAGAAATTGGCCAACGGATGCTCAAGGTCGAGGTTTGATGACCGCTCCACATAATCAACTGCAAAATAACGGACTAACTGTATCAATTTGCGATGCTAATCAAGTTATTTTACTCAAGGAGGAATCTAGTTTTAGTGTCATTTTTTATCATAATTCTTTGCTCTCTTTTTACCCAGATGGCATGGAATGCATACTTAAAATACTTTACGCCAAGGTTACTACCATCAGCTCTGACTAATACACAAAGCGGATATTTGGAAAGTTTCGATGTAGGCAAAATATGTATTGAAAGTGACAGAAAAGCAGTACATAACACAGTTAAATTCGCTGATGTGCACTCAATCACGCCACAACGATAGGTCCTATCAGCCACAGGCGCTTGAGTTTATATGTTTCTCGATCATCACTGACGTCACTCATTACTTTTTTGGTTATGAGCCATCGGGAAATTCGAGCGCCTGTGATTCCAGGTTATATTTCACTTCCCTTACTTACCTTCTACCCACAGGCAATCGGGTCCACCTGTTCCTTGTATTTGCAGCTGGCACCAGTCACAACACAATTTCAGAACTAGTAATCTGTCTACTAAAACGAGGATAAACCAAAACTATGTATGACGTCTAACAACTGTGTGTGCATAGATTTTGACCTGACGCAGCAAGTACGCGTCTTTTCTTATTTTTGGCACGCAGATGATGGCGTGTGATGCATTTTGACAAAAAATAAGTGACTTCGCTTAAAAAAACTGCTGGTCTTCATTACTTACGCGTAAATAGTTATGTAAAGGTACACATGAGCAAACAATTGACACATCGACAATAGAATGCCTTCTTTCTTTAGCTCTTAATAAAAAATAGACAAGTTTAACTCATCGATTTGTCTTCATTACAATTACAAAAGTAAGTATCATCAGGTGCCAACAATCGCTGGTGAAGAATTTACCACAGGCGCTTGGGTTTATCGCAAATGATGTCACTCAATAATATATATATAAGAAAACATAAAGGTTGGACACTTAAATTTTGCCAAGCCGAGGCTCCCAACTTCAACCGTCCAAAATCCAAATAAAATCTGCGTGCACCTCCCTCAGTCTGGTGTTGCATAAACCTTCGAAGCCTTATCTTTCCTAGATCCCATTAACTGTCTTCGTGAGTGGTGAATTGGCGATGGAATTTCCAAAACAATCTCAAAACTCTGAATTCAAGGACCTGAAATAGTAAACATGGCGGATTTCAGTTGTGCTTCAACTTGTACGCCTGTCGTAGGTGAAACTTCGAGTTTGAGCAAGCAACCTATATTTCAAATTCAATAATTCTAATCCAAAACTCAACTAATTGAGAATGTTAAAGTTAGTATTTTAATGATTATTTGTAACTTTATTCCACTGACGGCTCATTTTAGCCCTTAACTTAGAATTTTATTACATAAACTGGCGTATCTTGTTTCTCATCTTGACATCACGCACTTTTTTGATTGAAGCACAACACACACTCGGCCAGGAAACGCAGTCCGTGCAAGTATTACAATGCGCGTGGCCGACGAGTTAACTCAATGGTTTTGGCCAAAAGTAAAACCTTCATAAGAAATCACAGTACACAAAAAACTTCGCATATCAATACAGTATCAGGATAATTTATATTTGACACAAATATGTGAGTAATTACATTTATTTGGCAATAAAGTGCTCTCTGCTTCTCATGATCAAGTAGTCGATGGATTGACGGCGAAAGCCGCGCGAAATTAGACTTTCGGATTTAGCTCGGGAGCGTCTGTCAAAACCCGTATGCGAAGACCGTCTGCCATGACATCACGGAATTAGGTCCTTGAATTTGTGATTTTGGCATTCTTTTGGCATTTTTGTCGCCAAATTACCACTTGAAGGCAATTTGAAGAGATCGAATGAAAGAAAGTATTCTAAGAGTTGTTCGATGCTAGTTTCGTGGAGTTCCATGCACATTTGAGTAGAAAATTCTGAGCAAACAGATTTCGAGTGTCCAACCTTTATGTTTTCTTTTATATATTATTGAGTGACGTCATTTGCGATAAACCCAAGCGCCTGTGGAATTTAATATGAAGTGTACACAATTTCTATATCTACGTCGTGTTAGAGTACCAAAGCTACGACCTTAACAGAGGCGGATCTACAGGGGGGGGGGGTTCAGGGGGTTTAAACCCCCCCCCCTCGGGACAGGATCAAAAATAAAAACTGGAAAAAAAATCGCCAGAAAAACGAAATTAGCTACTAAAAATCCCAAAAAATCTTATACGAGAGGAGGGAAACCCTCTCGCGACCTTCCTTCTCCTCGGCGCTACACGCCTCGGATTGTTTCGAATCCTAAACCCCCCCTTACTGAAATCGTAGATCTGCCACTGAACTTTGATATACATGTACAGTAACAGTTAATGGTCATTTCCCTACTATTCAAGCCATTTAAACCCCTCCTGTTGAATACAGGCATTATAAGGCAACACAAGTATTTTCAACGCTTACAGGGTACTACGAAATAGAATGTCATTGTTGTTGTACACGTTACTTTGAATTTCATATTGGCCGCAGTTTCAAAAAAGAGATTACTTTGTTTAGAACTGTCGCTATCACTATATGTACTGTACGTGTTCCCTGAAAATCTTTTACAAATTTTCCAGCGAACAGCCACAAGACAGCCAGCATCGTCTAGTTCTTCTCTACACGCGTAAAACATGTATTGAATCAAACATGTGTAGTGGTATGCCGGGAGAAAGGTTTCTCTTGGAAGCTGAGTACCGAAAGAACTCGAGAGATTCGACAACCTTGTGGACAAGTGTAATGCAGTCCTTCTGTAAGTGTTAATTAAAGTATTCACCTTTGGTGCTTTTCTAGAGATTGAATTCTTTAAACTGCAAGTTTGCTTTATTTACATTTTCACAGTCGCATTCATCCCTGTATGCATCATAGAAAACGACGTGGACACGTTTAGTCCTTTGTTTGTTGTAATGTAAAGTCTGTTGACATAGACACAGTGAGATTGTAAATAAGTTGTTGCGATGAAAGAGACCAGGAGGATATGTCTTCGTTGTTAAATTACCTGGCGTCCTTATTAGGGCCGATCATAAGCTGATCGATCGGAACAGTCGCCTCTATTATTGAATACATGGCATGGACACCGAAGTTCGTCAGTACACATGAAAATATTTCGGCGAAGTGACACTTTACAAGAAAGAAGAGTAGAAGTAGCTATCAAAACAGACCTGATCGTGTGGCATTGGTTTGATGTCCAGTATTACGATACGTCGTGCTTTTTGGTCTAAAAACGTCGCACTTGGTTACAAGTGGTTACATCTGACAGGATCTAAGCCAACTAAGTGCTGACTTAAAGGCGAAGGCAACCTTTTTCCATGTCATTTTGAGCTAAAATAAGGTTGGTTGGTTATCCTAGACATATTTTCCACTTAATTACAGCTTTTCGTAATTTTATTAATTACTCGTTCGCTACTGCGGAAGTGACGTTTTAGGAGGCAAGCGTTTCCCGCCACTTGGCTTTGCGTTGACTTTACCGTGCGAATCTGTTCTATTCTACTTTTGTTTTGTGCTGTTTTTCAACAATTGTCGCCACCACTTTCCATCGGCGAGTATTCTGCGGCAAGATAGGTTAGTAGAGAACTCAACTAAGTTGGATTTAGGGAATATTTAGTGTGTTGTAAGCTGTAAATGGCTCGAGTCGGTGACCCGTCACAGTGACAGTAGTGTGAGTGACGGAGACCTTGTTCACAGCAGTGGTGACGAGGAATTTTTTCACGGAAATTCAGTGGGTGGGTACATGTTTGAGCCCGAGTGTAACGAGGCAGAGTACGCAAAGGCATAGGCAGCTGTTGAGAGAAACGAGGCGGCTACTGAGGACAGACGTGGTGACACATCTTGGTGCAAATGCACTGTGTGCGTTGTTATGCCTACCTCAATGGAATGCTTGTGCTGTTCAGAGTTCGACGAGGCCAAGCCACTACTGGACATGGTTAAGTGGACCTCCGGCATACCACGGACAGAGGAACAACTGTCCCACTTGCCAGAGTGTCCCGCGACACACTCCCACTGGATGGTGACCTGAGCACCCAAACTGCTTACATCGTGTCGTGTGACTCCCTCGCCACACACCTGGCACCTTCTAAATAGCTCCAACACTTTAGACAAGTCCACAATAAACTTATCAAAGTTTGGCTCACCGATCTGTTCACTGGACGACGAACTGTCCTCTTCACTGGGTGTCGAACTGGGCCTGTAATCACTCCCACTACTCAATATCGCTGCAGGGCTGCTTAGAGGCTCTGGGCTGGAGAAAACAGCACAGGGCGAATCACTACTGGTTCCAGGAATTGCACGCTCTGGGGTACGTTCGGAGGCACGGGTGACAGTAGATGAAGTGCCTCCACTGGCTCCAGTCACTGTACTGGCCACAGCTCGCGAGGCTTCTCGCTTCAAAAACGCACTTCTCGGGGGTGGCGACGGGGCACTGCCGGGAATCAACACAGACGGAATGGCATCCTTCTTCAGGCGTTGTTTCGCAGGGACCTTCATCAGTTCAGCGTACAAATCCCTTTCGTAACCGGAGGGCAGAAAGTGCTTGCCACACACACGGTAATTCTCCACTGCTTTTTACGTTGCGTGGACGGGTAACGCTGCGTTCTTCACACGAACGAGCCAAGTACGGCGAAGTGTGTCATCCATCGGAAAGCAGCGGTACTCCCAAAGCGCGCGTGAGCGGATAATTAGTACATTCCGGTACGCAGCAACAGTGTGGCATGTTGACTGACTAGTAAATGAAAGCAAACGACGGCGGAACTTAACACAACCGAGGTAGAACAATGAATGACTCGGCAGTTCTCACCGTCAGACTATATGAAAAGAAATTGGCGCGAAATGCTTGCCTCCTAAAACGTCACTTCCGCAGTAGCGGACGAGTAATTAATAAAATTACGAAAAGCTGTAATTAAGTGGAAAATATGACTAGGATAACCAACCAACCTTATTTTAGCTCAAAATGACATGGAAAAAGGTTGCCTTCGCCTTTAAGAAGTAAATGCAGACACTCCCGTAAGGTTATAGCGCTTACGAGAACGGGACCAAGTAAAAACTGACACGTCAATAAATAATTATATTACAAACTGTTAACGCAACAGTATATATCCTTCAAATGTAATTGCACATCATTTCATTTACAATGAAATACGCACAGGTATCGTTGTCTTTCCATTATTTATTTACAGTCTGTACGCACTCTACCTATGTGACCAACTGTTACATTGTCAACGTCACGGCTGATTGATGGCCAATGTTAAAGTCATTTACTATAAACATGTGCGAAACAAAATGTTAAAACCATTAAAGACAACATAGCTAATAAAACAGCTGTCGGACTACATCCTGTCAAAATTTGATTTCGACCCCACCCTCTAACTCTGAGGCTGGTCTCAACTTGTTCCTAACACATATCAGATTTGGAATAATTCTGAGATTGAGAAGACCGGACAGTTCCTAACTTGAGACTGGCACAACCAGTCTCCATGACATGGGGGAGGTCATATCTTATGAGCTGAGTGAACTGTCAGCTCTTCTCCAGACCAATAACCGTTTCTAATCAGCCTGCCGTCAAAACGGCATTGACACTCAAGTCACCACCGACGGTTAAACCAGCATCTTGGCGAAAGACCCGGTCGTGGTTTAATTGGCCTTTTCATACGCGCACCCGGGAGGTTCGGGGTCTCCTTCGAGCCCCCCATTTGGAGAAGTGGGAAAAAAGATCCACCTCAGAGAAACAAAAATTCCGAAAACGTAGAAAACGAAACAAAAGTCCACAAAAAGGGCAAACACTACCACAATTTAGCCAATGCACAATTCATGGTTCTGAACGTCCCCAATGAATTTTAGTAAAAGGTCCACATTCTCAAAAATTAGACCCCTATTTCTTAGGCTGGGTGCACGCATGCTTTGAGCTGATGGCCATAAACGTCACAAGTGGGATGATGTCACACTTACCATGTTCAACATTACAAAGTAACGTGACTTAACTGATACCATACCATTCAAAGTAACTTGTGACCACATTTTGATGTATAAGAAAAAATGCAAACCAATCAAGTTTACAAGTATTCCTAATGATGCTTCATCAACACCTAATCAAGTGTGTTTTTCAAAACAGACAGAATTTAATGCATAATTTTCAAAGTAAATTTGATATTTTTGGTGGTACACCAACAAAATGGCAGCCAGCCACGAAGTTCTGTTTTCATAAAATGTCAGAAAAATGGGCAAATACATGCAGGTGTGTAGTTATGGAAATGTTCCAATACATTTTGATTGATGAAGCTTTTCATGTGTTCTAAGCCAGCCAAACACTGTTTTAAATTATGAAAATATTTAACAGAAGGCGAGTGTAAAACAGCTTTGAGAATATGAACAACAGCGAACACTAAAGAACAATATGAGCATTCTACACCAGAAGGAAGACAGTTAAAAAATAGGCAGATGACCTGGTGCCTTCTGCGGTGCACCAAGCGTGCTAAGGCCACACAGCTGGGCCCGATTAAGACTCCAGGGGATTCCTCAGCATGGGAGGAAGACACTTGGATTGCATACCTACAACAGAGCCTTCTCATTGGCCAGAATATATGCTTAAACTACATGCTAGACATGAGACCTCCTGCAATGGCATGATCTTGTCACAATCTGAACATCCTCCGGGTCACAAATGAGAACTTTAGTTAAACAAAATTCAACAAATTCGCAGAATTTGAGGGCAACATGACAAAGCATCGCAAGCATTCCATACATGCAAAAACCTCCCGAAAACACAAGATCACGTCAGGTCTACAGAAGTCAGCCCTGGTCTAGCGTCAGGTGTACAGAACTCAGCCCTGGTCTAGCATCAGGTCTACAGAACTCAGCCCTGGTCTAGCATCAGGTGTACAGAACTCAGCCCTGGTCTAGCATCAGGTGTACAGAACTCAGCCCTGGTCTAGCATCAGGTGTAAAGAACTCAGCCCTGGTCTAGCATCAGGTCTACAGAACTCAGCCCTGGTCTAGCATCAGGTCTACAGAACTCAGTCCTGGTCTAGCATCAATCACTGTTGTCACAAGGTGCTCAGATGGAGTTTAAGAAGTTTGAAAAAACACACCATAAAATAGCACCGTACAATTGACAACAAATTGCATTCAGCAGTCACCATACATTCGACGAAGATTAGGTAGATTCTAAGATTAGGTGAATTAGCCAGTGACCAGCCAATGAAAACTGTCTCCAAATTATAAGAATTATCCCCATATGTACCATCTTTCAGAATCACATGAGCACCACAACATTATCATACGGATAACAATTTAAAATAACAAGCTGCCAAGTATTCAGAACAGAGAATTCAATTTGGTAAACATTTTACAAATTAACAAATGCACATATTGGCATCAATGGATGATAATGCGCCATGTAGTGTAAAGGGTTTAGGGAATTTTCAATAAATTAAAGAGGCACATTTTCAGGTAATGATCACCCTTCGTACATTTCCCTCCAAAAATTAAATATTTAAATATTATTGTAGAGAATTAGGATTCATCCACTGCTACTCACATTTCTTTAAACGCAGCATTCTTTGTCAAATATACAAGTTGTAGGTGATGACTTCTGTTGATTCTATCGACCGTTTTCAGACCTCTCTGCAGTTTTGAAGATTGATTTCTCTTTGGTGCGAGGGTCAATTATCATGCAAAATTTCACACTTCTTTTAAACTCTGAGGTCGAAGGAAACATGACTTAATTTTATGTTGCCTTCAAACAGATATTCGTTGCATAAAATGAGGAGTTGCAGTTAAATTTTAATAGTGGAATTTGACGAATGATACCTATTTTTACAATAAATCAAAAATGTTAAACACAGTTCTTAGCATATTTACATTAAGAACATACAGCTCTAACACAAATTTGTCAAATGTTTTTTTAAACAGTTACTTTTTTAACAAAAAAAGACAGCACATGATTATAACTGATTGCATATTAAGGCAAAAATTAAAACTTTCCAGTTGGGAATCAGAAAATTTCATTACAATTTAAAGAGTTGAAAATGGCCTGTTGAAAAGGTAATTCTTGAAATTTGAAAAGACTTCACCAAGTTTGCGACTAGGTGACGAGCATTTATTCCTCTAATTTTCTCAATTCACCAGTTTGTTCATTGGAGAACCAGCCCTATCCCCATTTACAGACCACCAGGGAGCAGGTAGCTGGTTTATAATAAAAAAATCCGGCGGAGTGCAAGGCCTGATAACATTTATCTCCCATGTAATCACCACAACACAATGGCACTAATGATGCAGCTAACTTATACAAAAGATGGCAATAATCGGATATAACGTGCCCACATTACGAGAACCAGTTTGTCGCCCGTTACTCATTAGAGAAAACTGGTTCTCAAAATGCGGGCACGTTATACCTGACTAATACCCAAAGGAGAGTAGATGAGACTAGTTTTGCTGTCACGGTGAGTAAAAACACAGATCTTTGGTAACCTTGATAAGTCATTTTTCAATGTTAATTACTGGTCCCCTGGAGTGTGATAGCCACCTATTAAAGAGCCATCCAGACAGTGTTCAACACCCAGTACGACACGTGAATGTGGACCCAGATGTATCGCTTTTCTATTATCCAATGGATGGTATATGCGGGTAAACAGTAATTCCCTCATCAAAATGTATTTCCAGGACAACTAGGATCTGCATTCTTCCTAAATCCTAACAGCAGTCACATCAAAACCATTCGTTGATTGACATTTCCACGGCAACCGTTACATTGACGTTTTCTTTTTGCCTCCACGTGGCTTGATCAACTCGGAGATCTGCCATAGCGACTCCTCGCACAGATAGTCGTCAAAATCACAGAAGAACGTGATCACTTTCGGGTTCTTCTTGAATGAGTAATCACTGGAACAAAGAATGTTTGAATCAAGAGAAGTCATGAACGACCCCACTCGCAACAACCCATCTCACATTTCACCACATTCTTTGAGGGTAATTAACATCGATCAGCTAGCACACAAATCAAGATGCCCCCTTGTGTTGCTCAGGCAGGTTACACAATAGAGATTGGGAAATATCAACAAAGAAACACCAGTTGGTGTATAGCACTTATCCCTGACAGCCATCTATGTTCCATGATTCTCAAACAAAAGAAATAAGTCGTAAAAGTTCAGAAGCTGTGGTAAGTGCATATTGTAATCACAAACTGTAAGAACCAATAATAGTTGCCAGTTAAGAAGTACCATGTTGGGTGCAGTGTTCCGAGTACTAAACTATTCTCGGAAGTTACTTTTGTGACATCCTAAACAACTTTTATTCCGATGCCATTTTACAGGGGCAAATTAGTGTTCCTTTACTTTTAAACACTGCACTATGACCTGAGGAACGCTCATGGAATTCTCCAACGGCAAGATGGTGATGACGTTCCAAAAAAAATGACAGTTTACAATTGGTGGATTCAATATGACCTACAAGGGGGCGCTTCAACTTGACATAGCACTTACTTATTGTGTGCAGCTTTGTTATCTTAACTATGGCCCAACATTCTGCCTTGGACAAAATGGGCACTTAAGGTGTCCACACAAAAACTCTCCAATATGGTGGACAAGTTCTTAAATGGTACATGGAACCAATAGTAGTTTGCCATATTCACATTTTGCACTGTAGCTAACAACATTCAACACTTAAAGAAAACGCGGCCATCATTGTTGTCCCAAATTGGTGACATTAAATGTCTGATACTCACCATTTTTTAAACCTCCTCATGCACTCTAGAATGTTGAACTGCTGCCACCTCTTGGCAAAATTGACGTTTCCATCTGGCAGGAAGTCCTGGTTGCCAATGTGAACAAAGGTCAAGTCTTGTAGGATAAGACCGCTAGAACAGAAAAAAGAAGCATTGATAATAAAAACTATTCTCATTAGAATGAGCGGTGACACCGCTCAACAGGTGAGTGAAGGAGTGCACAGCAGAGTTTTGTGGTTCCTCTTCTGCTGAGGTTGGGCAACAGAAAGTGAGCGGCTCCATCGCCACCAGATGGTGCTGTTGAGGAAAGCGCCGTCTCCTTCACACATGAATATTCATAGCAGAGGAATCGGCATCAGAGTGGAAAGTGTTCATGGGATTAAATCCTATGCAATAAAACTGAAGGCAAGCTCTTCAATGAGTAGGATCCTTGTAACACAAGCGCCACCTGGTGAGTCCCCACACATGGAGGAAAACATTACATCTGTATGGAAGTATGCAGTACAGAGACCTACATGTAATCTCCTCATAATTGTCTCCAGTTACATGGCCTTCTACGGATATATGGACAAATGTTCTGTTTTTGTACTCCAGTACAACAGACGGATACATAATGCGAGTTCGCATTTGATGACCTTTTGATACAAGCTTATAAAATTTCAAATTCAACCCCAAATTTGTAGTTTCAATACTCAGGGCTTGGAATGATCAATGACAAAAAACGCGGAAACTTTTACGGCCCAAAACATGCACGCTACCCGGCCTCGATGTGAACCTTTCGCCGACAAAAATCGGTAGGGACTAAAAAAAAAAACATTACCACTATAAGTAGCATGCGTCTGCGTCTTCTTATCTCGTCCATCCACTCCTCCACTCCCACCCCCACACATTTTTGGCTGCAGAGCCGTAGTATTCGTCACCACGGTTTACAATCACACGAGACGCCATTGAAAATCCCACCACGCTATCCCAGATGCCCCGGCAATGTTGACAATTTACGTTCCTCCGAAACATAAAGAGCAACTTCCGCTTTTCAAGGTGAACGTCGTCGGCAACGCCGCGGTAAGACGGTAAGAAAGGAATTTGCCGCGGAAATTTTATATCAAATCCGATTTTTTTTACGCGGAAATATAATAAAATGCACGGACAGAACATTTGAAAAAAGCGCGTTTCCGCGGAAAATTCCAAGCCCTGAATACTGAGGTCTTTAAGGGTAAACTTGCACCATCCACTCATCCACGTTTAACTTAGTCTCAAAACCAAAGACTCTTAAGTTGCACTGGAGGAGTAGAAAAAGAAAATATCAGAGCTTAAGTCTGCTGGAAAAGACTTTTGATTAAAAACTTTCTTTTGTTTTTTTGCCTCTATGGTGTGAGAACCAATTTCTGAGCACAGGCTCAAAGTTTTTTTACTCATTAATTCGCACTCAACTCTAGTTCTACTCGCAATGCAATGGATAATATGCCTTTCAGAAAACAATGATGTTTCTTCTTAATATAAAAATCACCGGAATTATGAAGCAAACTTTCTTAAAAACTGTATTTTAGTGCAAAATTCGAGGTACTTCACTCCAGGTTAAAATCAATTTAAGTGAAAACTGCAAGCCCAAATCTCAAATGCAGCTTGGGCCCCTGAATGAGGAATAACTATCTACTTACATGTAGGGTATACATGGTGGTTCAGTTTCAGCAAGGGCTTGTCTGTAGGCCCTGAATGAGGATGAGCTATCTATGAGCTGACAGAACTCCTTCAGCATCTGCAACAAGTCACAGTCACAGTAACTAAGATAATATCAAAGTATTGTTACCAGGCAACACAATTTTAAGGCTCGTTTCAGAACTCAATGTAATTTTGCTTTGTCTTAGCATAAAAGTTCAACTAACAAAGTTCCACCTGACAGCTAGGAAAAAACATATCCTTTTGTAGTGACTGACATCTGCATTAAATTTTATTCAACATCAAACTTATTTGTGCACAAACATCTGTACGCAACTGCTTTCCAGCCTTGCAAACACAAATCTAATGGAAACAACATATCAGCGCTTTCAATGAAAATAATGTTAAGGTACCGGACCAATAAGAAAATACTGCATGGGAATGTAAAGCCTTGGCTCTTTTTAACAGCCTGCAGCCTGACTGTTACACCCATTCTGTTTTGGTCTTTTCAGCTTACCACAACATTGTATTAAAAGCCTATCTTCAAAGGTAACACATGTAAATTTGGTTATCACAGTACGTTAAGAGCATCGCCCTGGGCCAACTAGTGCTATAAATTGCTAAAACTGTTAGGCGTACTGGCTTGCTTTTGTCTATGTCAGCGCGAGAATCACCATTTAATTTAAACAGCTGCGAATAACACCTGCACGCAATGGTGTTCTATTCAGACTACTATTCAATACAGCTGTTAGCAGCCTCTTAGTGTTTGTGCTGGGACCTCGCGATGACATAACATGGCACGTAAAGCGAGCTTCACCTATAACTTGACAGGCTTACATTTGCGAGATTGAAAGCGTATTTTCTGATTTTACCAAGGCTTTGCTAGGACAATCTGGTTAGCCCAATACATCTAATTTCTAAATTTCTGTTTTTGTTGACAAAGGAAATTATTACATCCGAAAATTTCAAATTTCAGTTGATCCATTCTTGTTGTTTTATTTACCGTTTTATATTCTACATTTCATGAAACAATAGTATCCTTGGGAGGATCTGGATCGCCTTATTTAGTTTCAGATTTATTTTCTACGTTATCTAAAATAACAAAATTCTGTTGAAATCAGACATTATACTTTGTGTAAACGAAGCATTTGTCTCAGCTAGCCAACATGACCTTTAACCCTGCAGTACAACTACACGACAACCAACCTCCATGTTCTGTTTCTGCCATTCAAGCCGCCTGATTGGTGCAGAGTCCACAGCAGACAATATGGCCAGGTAGGAGTTGAAGTTATTCAGCTTGCGAAGGTGTTTCATTATCTTGATGAACTTCATTAAATAACGCTCCCGGTCTTTGGCGTCTTCGTGTTCGATTATACGAGTGCGACACCTGGTGGTAAATCAGGGTATCCGCGATGTTTGATGACATATTGAAATCATGACCACTTGCAGGAAACTGTCGCTACCTTAACGTTATTGGAATTCATTTTGACACACAAAACATAATTTCAAACTCAAAATAAATCTGACTACACATATAAATTGGTCACAATCTGGGATTTATTCTATTTTGACACCCTCTCAATAAATTGTAACATTTTATAAACAATTCTTAAACAAGTTTTCAAAAAACAGTGCATAAAACATGGCTTCAGAAAGTTTCAGCAATTAAAAAATCATCACAACTCACAGATTTACCCACCAATTACCCAAATAAGAAGACTACAACTGGGTATAACGAGTCCCATGTCCGCTGTAAAGTATGCCCCTATTCAGACGTACCAGTAAGACATCTTATTAAAGTGTTCCGTAAACAAGGTCAGATTGGGACTGAGTTCTTCCTTCTGTTCCTTGGACCAAAGTAACACTTCTGGAATCTGAAACAGATAGGACCATGTTTACTATTGTAAGCCAATATTACCAGTGTGTGTGAAATCAAAGTGTTTTGCGACTACTCTCACAAAATGGCAGCCACTGACGTGATCAGTCGGTGAGTTTGGAATGTTAGATTATGGGATAGAATTTGCCGTTTCAGTTCTGTATATGAAGATTTCTCGTCTCAACTGCTTCATGAGTGTCATGGGTCTACAGGAACTACAGTGGTGCTACATAACGGTTGCAACTGGTCTGACATCTAGATGAAGCTCAGAAGATACGATTGTGTCTGCATTGCATTAATGAGCTCTTAATACATTTCTTGATGCACTGCTTTGTTATTAAACTGTTAATTTATCCGTGGGACTTTGGTGATAGTGTGTCCCTGTGGAGACAATACTTTCAGTGATATATCATCCGCACCACATCAAAAAGAATGCGTTGCTGTAGTACATAAGCAGAGACTCCCACGGCCCGATCATGGCAGATTGGTATTTAAAGCTAACAAAAGTCTTCAGTCAAATTCTACAGTATTTACACTTTCAGAAAGTACTTTCACTGAGTTAAAATGTACAGGTTTATAGATTCTTATTTTCACAACCAGAAAAGCATTACTACTGTGACAGTTTCGGCTCCTATCAGCAGCCATCTTTCGAAGTTATAATTGGACAATAGGTGTCATGGTGATCAGGCTGTTCCTGCTCCTAATGTTAGACAACTTATACCCTCCATCGTCCCTGTTCATCACTGAGCCACTGGAAGATGGCTGCTGATAGGAGCCAAAACTGTCAAGGTATTATGCTTTTCTGGTTGTGAAAATAAGAAACAGTCAATTTGTACTCTACCAACCCTATGAGATTATTTAGTGATAATCTGCACGTTTGTAGACATTTTACTCAATACACATACATGTCCATAAGGTCTTACACAACCCTAAGCAGAGCGAGTACTTCTCACAATACCGGCACGTGACTGACCTCAATCTTCTGGAACAACTCGGCGTCCAGCAGCGTCATCTGTTCGGCCAGTTCCTGCGACTTAAAGTCCGTCAGACTTAGAGGCTTGGCTGTGAGAGTATGCGTGGGTAACATCCCCTCTGACGGGCTCGTCTTGTCTTCGCACTTCTCCAAGATCTTCCGTCTCAGTATACGAGCTAACATTAGCTCACCGTCACACAGAAGTTCAAACACCTGTTGCATCAATAGCTCTAGTACCTTGTCATCCACACCACCGCTGCAAGAGATTGTACGGGATAACGTGAGATCACGACTTTCTGTGATTGGAATGGAAATGGACAAAGTTAACGTAAAAAGACCTGCTTCAAAACATAAACACAAAAAAAAACCCAAAAAGATTCAAATAGAATTCACATACTTTAGTAAACACCAGAATTCTATTAGTTTTTTGTTGCCGAGTTAAAAAATATGAAATTCTTCATACAAGACCTGACTTGTTTGGCAATCAATTTGCAGCTAACGCAGGCGTCACATAGCAGAATTAGTCCAGTAACAGAACAGACAGTTCATGAATACTTTGCCAACTACAGACGTCCAGATGTCTGGAAGACAGCTGGGGAGGGGGTCACTTCCTTCTTACCTCCCGACAAAAATATCCGTGAACCGTACCGCACCTTTAATACAACCACAACATCCTAGACTGGTTTGGTAGAAATTCACATTTGAGAGCAGCAGAAGTGGTTAAGGCCATAATACCAACAGACTCGCACGTAATTTAATTCATTAAAAACACGCTATCATCTAACACATATGAGTCTGTAATGCGTAACAAATACACCACTCACCAGAGTTCGTCTATAACCCTAACCAGCAGTGAGAATGCGTTGCGAGATAGCCTTTTCTTATTATCTTCTATCATACGAGAGAACTTGCGGTAACGGTAGAGTAACTTGCCAATTAGGTTCTCCGGGCTGATAAATGTGCGATATGTGGTGAGGAAGGCTTCTTGGTACATAAAGTCTGTGAATAAGAGAAATGACATTCAACCAATATTATCATATCACACAGCAAAAGAAAACAAGTGACACATATTGACAGAAAAATAAACTGAGCCCCATGCACTGTGCAGGCCTAAATTGACACAATGACCCAAACTGATGAAAATGTCCGAACTAATACAACCTCAGAATTGTGACAGATGGCGTCAGCAATGCCAGTCCCAACACATTATTTGGCAATGGCCAAATAGTAAGAGACACTATATACATACAGCCATCGTGTTGGCCAGTACTCACCATGCTTGCTGACGTGGGTCGCGTGTACTATTAGAGCATCAACTGTTCCACCTCTGATGTCAGGTCCATCTTCCCCCTGCAATTGAGTCAACGCAGCGTGTTTTGGCATGGTGATAACTAGTTAAAAAAATGATGGAACTGACAACAATGTTGGAAACACAGCGACTACTAGTGATAACTATAACAATGCATGTACACAAATGTTGTGGTATCTTAACACTGTACCAACATCTGCATTCAGTGGTTTACTGTCAAATAGACGAAAAGATATGTCTCTTATTAAGAAAGGGGGCCCTTTTGCTTGGTGGTCTTTGAGCAGGGCCCTCTAAATCAATAGTGGTGGCTCCACTTCTAAATTTCAAAATTTAATTTTTGCTGATGTCATTTTAATAAGAATAAGTCATATAAAATAATAAGCTGTTCTCCGCAAATGAATTTTCACTCAGACGTGTCTTGCATAAAAATGAATCACGGCCTTAATATCACAATTTCTTTACCAAAGATACAGAAAACAATTCGTCACGAATGCTAAACCAGCCACCACAGCTCCAATGGAAAGCATCAATTCTTAATTTGCCAAAAGACATTTCCTAACACTAAGCGAACGGAAAACAAACACATACTTGTTTTTTCCTGACCAGTTGATCTGACACATCCACGTCATCCAGCGTATTCAGCTCCGAGAAGTCCGAGTCGACATCCTTCTCCAGGGAGCTGGATTTTGCCTTCTGTTGTTTGATGGACATCTTGACAGGAAGCGAGTGACGCATGGGTTCACTCTGTTTACTGGAATTAGGGAGGCGAGGAATGTGTTTAAACAAATGATTCCATTGACCATTCAGCAGGCAGTGTGACATGTCATATTCACAAAGGATTGTGGGATAGCAGTTATTCAAAGCTGCAATGTCAGCAGACATGGCCATACGACCAGAAGCGATCACTTCACTTTAACAGTATTTCAAGCAGCCAATAGTCAAGTTTATCCCAGACACAAGTGAATATGTACAGTGCATGCCAAGATGATCCACAATTCCCAGTCATAACGGCTGTGCAAAAGCTGAGTTCAACTTCAGTGTAATTTTCTCTAGTAACGAATGAAGAGAATTTACAAGAAAGTTAGTCTGCCATTCTGCAATTAGAATTTTCCACAATAATACTTATTACCACAATAATACTTATTACCACAATAATACTTATTATCATTATTATTTTTGCTGTTCAAAGAATTAGGGTAGACACAAGAGAGCCCTCAATGAAATTAACAATATACAAAATCTCTAGATGTTCCACAGTAAAAGCGTGCTTTTCAATGATACTCACTCCTCGACTAGAGGTGAGGAAGGCTGTACGACCATACTGGCGCTGCGTTCAGGACCTTCATCCTCGCCGGGCTCACTACTAGACGTGGAAGGTGGCGCTACGATAGCCTAAAGAGGGAGCACAGACACATGCAGAACACAGTGAACAAAAGAACAGCAATGCCGTCATCGAACAAGTTCATCGCTCACTCTGCAGATGTAACTCACAGGGCTACCAGATTTTGAGAACCAATCTGATGCCCGTTATTATGTGGAGAAAACTAGTTCTTGAGATGCGGAACTCCCATCCGTGACCATCACCAAACCTCTGTGCTTGATTCTTTATTGAATGCATTGTAATGTTAACTGAGTACTGACTTGAAGACTGATATTTGACAACCAGTCATTAATCGTGCATTAAAATCAAAATAATTAGAAAATGAACACACCCCACAAGATTTCCGCCACCTATGAACTGCTCACTCCTCTCAGACTCAACGACAAACTAAAATTCGCCAACAACCAATTTCTCCGATAAATATTGTGTGCAAGTAAAATCCAATTTGGAAATGAAACTTGCCAGCAACAAATTTAACATACTTCCATATAGGACCAAAGTCACTAAACAGCTGAACTCCACAATTATACCCGGTCACGAGTGCTATACGTCACAACCACTGCAGACAACCCCCTAAAACAAGTAGCTAAATTGATTCAAATGGAATTTACAAAACCCACATTTGCCACCTGAAGCCATTTCTGAAGACAAACCCATAACTTACAGACTTCCTCTTAGGTGGCAGCACTGGAGCAATGGATGCAAACGGGTCGTCATTAGAGCCAATGGATAAGACATCGGAGTTGTCCGAGGATAGGGTGGACATGACGCTAACAGTGTGCGAGCGTGGGTGGAACAGCTCCATCTGGTGCTGATACCACTGTTCTTCAAAGTAGTTCATTGAGTGGATGGAGTGACGAGCAAAGTCGTAGTTACCTCCCTTGTAGTTACCAAACATCTCCATGTATGCCTCCACTACAAACGTAACAGTACATGTCAAGAGCAATTTAGCATACTTCAAAACAGGACGGGGAAACATGCTTATTGGTCCAATAGGCAAATCTATTTGAATTCTTCTCTGCCTGACATTACATTTGGAAAACATTTAGGACCTAATGTCTCAAATTTAGTACTAATTCTCTGGAATAATCACATTAATTTTATTGGTGGAGTTCGAAGTCTCTCGCGTATAGAGCACCTGAAAACACAGATACTTTTGAAAATTACTAAATGTTGGGAAAAGTTCATTTTTTACAAAGCCTGTGAATCTAAAAATTTCGATCGCAGACGAGTTCCAACTCTTCATTTACAGTTTTGAGATAAAATACACAATTAACTGGTTTACCTTGTGTGAATATATTTATGAATGTTTTATAACTCCAGAATAAATTTTTTACACATTAAAAAAATGAACATAAAGTTCTACAAACTCTGGAGACTCTAATTATAGTACTCTGTCCAAACTCTGCCCAGCTTTGCTACAGTTGACATCACAGTATTTGGCAACAAGAAAAACATTTTGTTGCAATTACAATTACAATGCAGGTCCTACACAAGAAGACAGTGAGGCCTGATAGGTGCTGTCTTTCTTTACCCGAGGTTGTGAGTTTGAGCTAGACCCTTGAGTCAGGTTTCTAGCGATTCAGCCCAGTTCTTACTATATATTAATAAAGCATAGAAATGGTTCCATATGATCAGTGCAATGGGCCCACATGCACAGCCTGTTAACGTCTGGTACAACGCCTACCAGACCGCCTGCAAATATTATATTTTTTTCTACATTGACATAGTGCCAAGCCACTAGGACTCCTGGCTCANCCATTTCAATATATCTCTTTTTTATGACTAACTACTTTGCTGTCTGATTTGTTCGGGTTTGGTGATATACACTGTATGGAGATGCAGTTGTCTCCTTCCGGCCCAATACACCTATTATTGTTTTTTATAAAATTAGTTGAATTGAGATGCGTCGGGACACGATCAACCGACTTCGAGAACAATAGAAAACTAAATTTCAATCAGACCCACACACTAAATTTTCAGAATTCGAGTTCGCAGTTATGTAAAACTGAAGACTTACTTTATAGATTTTTTACTCAACCATAATGCATTTTGAAAGGGTGAGTATATGCACATGCTATTGGCAGCGTTATCGTCAGGGTCAAAGGAAACCAACGTGCCTTATTGTGCTACTCATTCTTTTCTGTAAAGTAAAAAAATTAAAGCTTTCTTGATATGTTCGATCGCCTATTTTAAGATTTCAAATCTGTATTTTGAATCTTCGCATACATTTGTTACTATGCAAACATTGGCCAGTTGCACAATTTTGGTGAGGTGCCCTACTTCTAGAGCCCGATGCGGTATGAAGAAGGGTAATTGCCTAGACTTTTTATGGTTTTATTTTGTAGAGCTAAGATCAATCTAAACACTGGTTGTAGTTTTGTTGTTTTAAATTTGGCTTCAGCTGAGATATTGAGGCAGGAAACAGGGCAATTTTCAGCATTTTGGAATCACCACAAACTAGCTAAACTGGTAGCCCTCAAAAACGGCTAAGATGCAACTGAAACCGTGACATTTTCTATGACTGGCAAGTTGAAAGACACCCCAATTCAGTGATAAACTTGAAGTGTTTCATTTTGCACTATTGTTCGCAAGGTAAGTTCGCAAAAAGTGCCAAAATGTAGCTGTAACGAGGCTTGGAATTGGCAGAAAAACAACACGTTCCCATAGCAACCACAAGGTGGCGCACGCAAAAAACATTAATGTTGGTATGAAGGTTGGGGCATCAACCCCTACCACCATGCAAACAATCAAGGAAATCCGTGACATAGCCTTTATCACTTTTTGCCTGGTCCATTCGTGGACGTGCTCTTAAGATGTCACTTTTCAGGAAACTAACTGCTGGTAGTAAACTTGCTTCTCCAAGAAAAATTGTCGAATTTACTGATTGAAAGTGAACTTTTGCATACTTTATGTCACTCCTTTCCACAGAGCAATAACAGGGTGTATACATATTTACAACTTTTGCTCATTAAAATTTGACATGATGAGTTCTGTATAGTCTTTAGTGCATTTCACAGGTTTAAGAACGCCCCGAGATCTGGATTCAGTCCATGGAGTAATTGTCTGATCACAGAAATGGACAACAGTAAAACGTTTTGTCGACATCCGTGTACCAATTCAGGAACAATGAAGTTAATCTGTGGATTTAAGCCAGGCCACACGGCTATACTCAGCCAACTGGGACGAGTTGAACTGAAGATTGTATGGTCAAATTTTTATAAAAAAGGTCTCTAAGAACTGCTACCAATAAACAGGGAAGTCTTATAAAAATAGATGATACATCTTCTTGTCGAAAACCAAGATTTTTTCCAAAGAAAAAAATTCCACCAATTTTCAAATGACTTGTTGTTTCTCATCTGATCTTGTTCTGGTTTTAACGAGGCGCTATGAAATTCAACGAAAGTCGTCGATGAGATTTGTTTAAGAACTACCAATACTAAGTGTACTGCTGTGTTCCGTTCCTCTAATACTTACCATGCTTCTTCTTGGGCGGAAGCGGTGGCGGCCTCTGGAGGCTTTCCATGCTAGTAGTCGACAGTGATGAGAATGTCTCTGTGCTGGAGAACGACTCATGAGAGCTCAGGTGACTGTTAGTACCAATCTGTTGTTTCAGAGCATTCTGTCTGAACTGTGTCTTCTGGCCCATACTGGCCTGAAACTGCGAGTTGTCCGGCCCTGTTCCAGACACCTGGCCGAACCGTTGGTTGCCCCCGACAGCCGAGAACTTCAACGTGCCACCGGGAGCCATGTTGGTACCTTCGGGAAAAATGTTGTTGGGATTCTGGAAGGGTGGAAACTGAGAGGGGAACACATTGTTTCCAAATGCACTGAAAGTGTCCGTGTTGAAGCCACCGTTGGTGCCGGTTCCAAACGTTTGTTGGAACTGTCTTGAGCTTGACGAGGACTGTGACCACTGTTGGCTGGACGTGGCGCCCTCTCTGAACGACATTGACTGGGTGAATGACGACGACTTGTGCATTGTAGATGACTCGTGCACTGTGCTGGCAATCAGATTGCTACCTGACCCTGAAGTCTTTATTTGCGTCGATCGTTGACCAGTACCAGAGATCTGAACGACCTTCTTTTCAGTCATTTCCGTGAGATTGTCGTAATTTGAGCCCGCCCGTTCCCGCTGCTTCTGCGGTATAGGTGGCGCTACTTGACCATCTATACTAGACGTCAACTGGCTGATTTTCAGCGTCAAGTCATTAAGATCACTGAAGGGCGAGGCCACGTCTACATTATCATAACCAGGTGACAGGTTGTACTTGACAGTTCGCGATTTCCTAACAACTACAGGCCCATCATTGTCAAATACATCCCCAGAACCCAACAGACTAGATGTTTCACTGTCTGTCAAGGACTTTGTTGGACTTAAATTGAGCGGAGATTGTGACGTATTTGCATTAAGTAGTCCAGTGTCTATATTGACCACATTGTAGAGAACGTGCTGTGGCGATTGATTGGCACTAGCAGGAGTGCTGCCACCTGTGAGCGAGTCTGTAGCTGAGGATCGTCTCTTGACAGGTAGAGGTGGGGGCTCGTCACCATCTGTTGGCGAGTTGTGGCTGGAAACAAAGGAACATCAATCAGGCAATGTTCAACTTTGAACTAAGGTAACATTTCAAGAAAAGAACACTGAGACATAACGTTGATGACCGTTTTCCTTTGAAGGCACAACAAATTCAAAAACCAAAAAAAAACCACAAAAATAGGTGGCATAGGATATGTCAGAACTGTCCAAAAATGGGAAGGGGTTGTCTCCTTAATAAAAACTTATTTGCAAAATGCTATGATAATCCATCGAGGAACTCTCAAGACAAAAGAAGCAAACATATAAAAAACAAAATTGCCACTAGGGGCCAGAGCAGTAGTTGATGTGTTACAAAATTCGTGGTCAATTGTCAGCTTCACAGGAAGACATCTGCCAAATCGCATCAAGATCCTGCTGGGTTTAGGAGAAACAGCAGGGGATGACAGACGTCTAACGTTGAAGGCAATACGCAGCCACGTAAATAGCATGTATATTATGTGAACGAATAAAAATGGCTTCTTTTAGGTATGACCTGACTCACTGGCTTAATATAACAGGAACTCTTTCTGACGGCAGTGGAGGCTTCGGGGGTGGCTCCCCATTGGTGATTACAGTGTTGTTGTTATCTGCCCCTGTTGGATCAACCTTTAGGCTCGTCTGTTGTAGAATCTCCTTCTCGCGCGGTGTGAGAGGAATGTCAGGGAGAGATGTACGCTGAGGGCTGCAATAACCAATCAGAGGTTGATTAGAGGGTCAGCAATAACCACACCATGCAAATTACCGAATAACTGTTAATTTCAAATGCGCTCCAAAATTGAGCACATGTGATTCTTATGAAGCACGGGAGTTTGTGATGATGTTGAATATTTTGGGAATGGTGTAATAGCCATATTCTGACAATCTTGTTGACACGCTTCAGAAAATATAGGCCTAAACTGCTCTCACTCTCTTGCCCACTTCCATGGGGAATGCATGCATAGTCAAGATGGTAAATAAAACCATGGACTTGTGTGTGTGTGGTGGGGGGGAGCTACGATGACAAATGAGAGGTGGACAACAGCGTGTTGTACTGACCAGATGTTGACAACAGAGAGAAACTGGGCTAAGAATAATGCAATGGCACAAATAATACCATTTAGTTTGTGAAAGTCTATCTCCTTTTTATCTTATCCACGACAGAGACATTCTTTGATGGAGGCTTTAATCATCATTTTAACCCCAAAAAGAAAGGCAACTAATGAGCCAAGCACTGTATTTTCTAAATATATCAAGGTAGCAATGTTTCGACAATCAAATAATTGTCTCGGTACCTCCAACAAAAATGTCCATGGTACCTTAAAAGCGGCTAAAAATCCACCATCTACCAAAAAAAATTTTTTGGCTTAGGGCACTTAGCACTATAAAACTAGGCACAACTAGTACCCGTATTTGGATTAGAGGTAACCCCTGGACTTGATAAGAACTGACAAAACATCAGTGCTTGAGAGCTTGGCTCAATAAGTTGGCTTGTCAAGGTGCTGGGCTTGGTCTAATGCACCGACTCTCATTTATTCAGCAAGTCCAAAAGACGGTGTCAAAATAACCGAAATGTGTACGGGTGTATTCAGTACCTGTCTTGACCTGTAGAAGGCGACACATTCTTAACAGAAGGGGAACGGGACGACTTGCGTGGCAGCGTAAGGAAGCCCTTGTTCTGAAGTTTGTCAGCGGCCAGTTGAAGGATGTCCTGTACGAATACAAGAAGATAAGCAAAAAACAAACAAGCAAAATGGGGGTCGATGGTTGGTGAGTTTGGAGTGTTGAACGATGGGATTGACCTCACTCTTTCCGTTCAACAAGTGAACATTTTTGTACGAAGTGCAGCAAGTGCGACCTTACATCTTGCAACAGTTTGTGGAAAACAGCTCTCATATTGCTGTGAAACAAGATGTGTGATTAGGCTGGCTTAATTTTCCATACATTCACTTACTGGCTTATAAACAGTAGCAGGGCTTGGAATGACCGATAACAAAAAAGAGGAAATTTTTCCATGTGATGTATCGGTCAACAAATGAATAGGCTTATGTGAAAGAAATACTGTTTGTGTTGTACGCTACATTTAATTAAGCTTTCAAAATTACTTGGCAGTTTAATTGAACCTCTGTCGCATTTTTGAAGAATTAAGTCCTAATTTACTGAGAAACACAGAGTACTTGGCGCCATATGTTTATTTGCAAGACGCAATTTGCCACGACTTCCACAGGGAGCGTGGAACAACACCTAAAAATACTGTGCATACGTTAAACTAAAACTCGTTTTGATAAATTTGCATATATGCAAAATACTTTTTAATGCGTCAAGACTTTCAAAATGCTTGTGAAAAAATATTTACAAACAGCTCGAGTTGTGATGCGTGATATTTCATGTTTAGGAAGGTTGTCATATTCAGTACAGGTATACCTTCATCACTTCATCGACGGCAGTGATGGTCTCGTGTGCGCTCTTGGGGTCCAGAGAAGAAGCACCATTGATAAGGATACTGTCTGCCCACTTGATCAGGTTAGCAAGACTCTGATATAACTTGTCAAACATGGACGTTAGCAGGGTGCTGAAAGTAGACCCAATCTCATGAATTGCTGTCCCAATTCCGTTGGCATCACAGTGCCAACAAGTGACTGTACAACAGATCTCACGCCGGTTTCCGATGTGGAAAGCTACTAGCTTCAAACAAGGTTATTCAATAAGATGGTGATTAAGTAACACTTGCCTGCTCAGCTGGGAAACCCCAAAATGGTCTATCACAAATACAGTCCAACCATATTATACCAAACCTCAGGCTCCGTTTCAAGCGTGATTGTTGGCATGACATCAACAGCATTATTCGACAAGTGCAACATGACAAGTGATGGAATGACTGAATTGACATGTGACGGGATTACTGTTTTGGTTTAAGTTGCAAGACAAAGATAGTTTCATGAAGCAGAGCCCTGGTTTATATTTTCATAACGTTCCATTCCATGAGTCAAAAATCAAGCCAACTGCATACAAGTTGCTTTGGTTACAGTGAACATTGAGTACAACTAACATTTCAAACAAGTCCTTGTGGGTCGCTGTAACATGGTTTGACTGTAATTTTATGTACCTTCAAACTGAACATTGTCGTATCTCTCAAATTCACAGCAGTCCACGCTTTCATGGATGGAAAAACACAAACTGTTTTGCTACCGAAATCAGGAAATTGCTACTGTATGCCTTTTGTCCTTCTAATTAGAATTGAAATCAGCTTCTTAAAGTGGCCAACAAGTTTACTTATCTAGTATGGTGACATTTTCCACTGTTTACATTCAGGAAATTGACATCATTTTTCAAAATTGATTTTGCTAATGGATGACGTTATTATTCAAAGAAAGCCTAATGCGATTGTAATAAATGAACAGGAAGGCTTCAAGACCAACATGATACAAAGTCACATGAGGCATAAACTAACAATAAGTTTGCTTCCCTTCACATGAACAAGACTGATTGTACATGAACGAATGGGCACAACAACATTTCATCCATAACATGACGAGATGTTTTTTTTCAAAATGAGAATGCTTCAACAATGAAAAGCAAAAAGTGAAGTTGTCACCGCATGACCTGACACAGTGGGGGGAGGGGATACAAAATAGTATGAAGGCAGTCTTCTTTTAGTTTATTTTGCTATTATTTAAACTTATGTTTCAATTTGGAAATCAGAAATTAAAATGTTATGATCCACTAATACTACTAGTCTGTATTTATTCATTTGTTTCACATATCCGTTCATTCAAGACATCCATTCATTAGTTTATAATGCCAGATAATCCATACGATGCATGACAGCAACTGCTAGTGAAAAGTAGTAAAATAAAATGTACTATAAATGTGTTAGTTGATTACAAATCAATCACAGACAAGACACTTAAGCCGATCAGTAATTTCCGCAACATCTTTGTGACAGGCCATTAATAAGAAATTGAACAGCTTCTAGCAAAGAGAAAAAACACGCGGCCTGATTTGGAAGCGTTTAATGAACACTTTCAATCAGCCTGATGAAAGAAAAACTCGTTGTCATCTCAAGAAAAACAAAAACAGTACTAAGCATTTCTCTATTTGTAGCCAAGCATAATGTGAACCATTTCCAAGGATTATGTCAAGCATTCTAAAAGCTTTTGATCACATAACAAAGGCGGGGAGTGTCAGAATGTATTTGAAACCAAGGCAGATTAAACCATTTTGGACCAGAATGCATATCACACCTGGTATGAACTCCCGGGGGTGGGCCCTCGTATGTGTGGGGGTGGTAAGGCTAACTAAGGGGAGAGATGCTAAGACCACCCAAGGATAGTGGGTACTTTGGTTTCCCAGTCTCGTCTGGGTGGATTAGGAGAGTTTAAACATTTGGTATAACCTCAGGTACATGTTCTCCTAGATGCGCATATGTGTTGTGTTGTTCTGAATGTGTTTGCAGCTGCACCCTTCACCCATTACATCGAACAGAACCCCCCCCCCGGGAATAAGTTGTTATCACACAAATAGGAAATGGAAACTAAGGAATTATCTTAGCAGCCAACCAATAACAAAATTTTAATTAGGTGCTTGAATTTCAACTCTTTGAGTTTACAGATTCAGTCATCTGAAAGGTCATGTTGACTTCAAATAGCCTTTAATGATCAAAATTGTACCTCAAATGTATGAAAAACTAGAACTCAGGAAAAAAGTCGTACCAATGAGAACAGGACATCAAAAATAAATGTGTCTAAAAATGCAAGTGAACAACTACGCCATACAATCTCCACTATGGGACACTCTCTAATTTCGGACATCAAAATTCAATACGAAATTGAATTTTCGTGATTCTGAAGATTTGAAAGTGATGAATTTTGGCATTCACCTTGTTACTTAATTTTCGGACAAGGCGTTTTGTATAAAGAGAGCCTGCAGTTTGACAGCGGTGTGCCACGAACACCATCTGTTGTTTTGATTTTTAAATACTGCAATTTAATGCTCTTATTACACTTGATAACACCTTGGCCTCAACAGAGTTCATTGGTTGCTTCAAGTATCGTAAGCAAAATGATTAGAGCTCTTATATTATCTTAATTCATTGTTCACAATCTCCTGATAATTTTGATAACATCGATCTAAAGTATTCCAACAGAGCAAACCGTTGAAAAATAATTATTAAAAATAATTGCAAGCGGTCTGATACACGTTGTACCAGACGTGCGCAGGCCTCACATGTGGGCCCATTGCACTGATCACCTGGAAATATTTTTATGCTTTATTAATATATGGTTAAAACCGAGCTGAGGAGCAAGAAACCTGGCTCAAGGGTTTAGCAGTGTGACCGTTGAAGCTTTGCTAGTGTTTACTGTGAAGTAAACTTGCACTTTGAATTTCAATCTGAGACCGGATATAAACTTTTCTCACTGACCAAGGCTCCATCGTACATCAACCAATCGGCGTCAGTGAGAAAGTGCCTTAACACATAAAACAACAAATCTCCTCACAACTAAACATCTCAAAAGGCCATCTTCTATAAGTTCAGTGGCTGAGAACAATGAGATTAATTGCAAGTTTACTCCAAATTATTGAAAATTTCTTTGAAGTTAACCCCCTGGTATGCTAACAACCCATGGATCACAGCTGACAGTACTACTGATTAACAGCACAGTCCAGTGGTGCTAATTTCTATGATCAATCTTCATCAAATTAGCTAGCAATTAACGAGCTCTGTGTTGTCTGGTAGGAAGGTTATAACACTGTTGCTAACACACTTGACAGCTAGGGACAAATGGCACAACTATGTCTGTTAAAAAAGTTGATGGGGGAGACATCTGATAGCATTAAGTCGACTTGTCACCTGTTACTAGTAGTTGGTGCAGAGAGAAATAAACATCTAAAACCAAAGTCAGTGGTTGAAAGTATGAAAATAACCACGTTGTTGTTTGCAAACTTGAGCGCGCACATAGTGACATCAGTCAACAACCCGAGGAAAAGTTTCCCAGGAAACCAAAAATCATTATTTATTCCGCGTCAAAAGCTACTGTGTAAACCCAGTCACCAGATACAAAGACAGCACCAATAGCCACCAAGAGGCACCTGATGTTGACCACAGACGGTGCATAAAAACGAGCGTGTCTCAACAATAACTGGAAAATGGATACGTTGCTAAGCGATTACTGGGGGAGTGGCAAAGGTGAGAATAAACAATAAATTTTTAAGCACATTTAATTTGTCTAATAGCTGGAATTAGACTTTTTATTTTTTCAAAAGATTGTATCAATGTTGCGAAAGTGCACATTTTCTGCAAAATGTTCAATGGTAAGAATGGTATACAAATGTTAGGTATGGTATACACGACTGACAAAGACTTCATTTCGGGCAACTTATCGTTTGTGAAAAAATGAAAAAAATAATATTTCACAGCTTTGCCATGCTGTGTCATAATTTAGGAGAGATATTAACTAATTACCGATGTTCAATCCCAACACAAGTGCTTTGGGGTTTAAATACAATACCATGCTCATCTGATTCTTAATTGTAGGTGAACTATCCAGCAACTCCCGTCACAGGTAATGTGTACATTTACCATCTTCAAGCGTTTTCCTAAGTCATCGATGATTATGATGCTTTTGTAGATAAAGTAAAAGGAATTGGGCAAGAGTAAAAGGCCTAACATAATTTTCACTTTTCAGTCAGCTAAACGGCATAAAATTCAGCTTTAATTAGGGAAAGCCTAACAGCAAATGACTGTATTATGATAACAATGTCTTAGGTATACAAAAAGCTGTACACATTTTCCA
The DNA here is from genome assembly GCA_002633005.1 of Phoronis australis. Classification (NCBI taxonomy): domain Eukaryota; kingdom Metazoa; phylum Phoronida; family Phoronidae; genus Phoronis; species Phoronis australis. The sequence goes on along the minus strand of NMRA01000618.1, from coordinate 80,120 downwards.
CAAAGGGTAAATGACAGGTTCCCCTGGTACCATAGACAGAGCTTAGCAGAAATTGATCCACAGCCTGGCCATGAGGTCTGGGGTAAACAAGATCAAGTGTTAGTCAAGTAAAGGTCAAAACAACACCAGGCTGGAGGCATCTGAAGACATCTGTTTACAAGAGTTGGAATTGAAAGGTGAAAACAGTAGAAGTGAGCCAGAAAAACAGTGCTCTGGTTCAAGGTAAATCAATAACTTGTGGTAATGAGATAGCATTAATGCCACTTTCCCACTAAGTGTTAGCACTCTCCCGAGTTGCTACGCTATGTAAGACGTTAAACTGCAGTTAAACTGCCATAAAAACTGACTTAAATAACGCAATTTAAAAAAATCTACTTTTAAACGAGGACAATTTAAAACTGCATTTTAATGCTTAGTTGGCTAAAACAAAGACCGAATTAGCCTTTTACTCCCATGAAACCAGCCTCGTAATATTCCTAACTGTGTGGCAAAAATGCACTGCATGTGTAGTAAATGCAAATAGAATAGAGTTTGAATTTAAAACTAAACAGTGAAACAAACCATGCGCACAGTTTGTAATTCTTCTCAATTATAAGAACCCCTTCTCACCTCTGCTGGTTTATGAAGTAGTTGCTTAGCAACGTATTCATCTCCATGACGGTCTCCAGGACGATGGAGGCTGAACCCGGCAGCATCTGGAGTGTGTTCTTGTCCACCACCCCATGGATGTAGCGTAGTGCCTGGAACACCTTTCTACTCTCTCTTTGCAGTTTATCCACGCTCTGAAACCACCATCAATATTAGGGTCACCACATACATAAACACTAGAACCAAGATGGTAATAGGCGAGGCAAGACTGGGCGATTCCAATCACTCAATGCCGCAGTCGTTAAATTTCCCTAAGTGAAGTATTCAGATGCTTTTGAACTTCACTCGTGAAATTTTAATTACAAACAGTAACAAGGAGAGCAAAGTTTTAGCATTTACAGTAGTGTAGAAAACCTTTGAAAATAAAAGAATGGCAGACTAATTTTGAACGTTATATTTTTCTGAAATTAAAGAATCTTAAAAGAGTACTAAACCCTGTTTTGATGACTTACACAGCATTACTTTGTTTCAGAGAACTGGATGGGAAAGTTGATATTAGTATTGGTTTACAGACAAAAAACGGGTTTTGTATCCTTTAAGTTTGCGATATGTGAAGTCAACCCAAGAAAATGAGTTACAATTGTTCACTGGATATCACCCAGGGCAGAGAAACAATCCAGTCTCATACAGACACTCTATCAGCTTGAAGTCAAAATATGACTGGAATATTATCTGCCATCTAGCCTTGGCTGTTTATACCATTAGGCCATTAGATACAGGTCAAGTGGGATGTATTGGATCTGGCTAAAGCATTTAATTTCCAGATAGGTCACAACCCAAAGATGGCGCTTATTGCTGGAACAAAACCAAGGTCAAGTGAATCATCCTAGGCAGTTAGGCAGTTTTGTTAATAGATTCTGGTCACTGGAGTTAGAGATTTACCAAAGCATCTTGAAGTCTGTCATCTGAATATTGGCTTTACACCTGAATATTGGCTTTACACCTGAATATTGGCATTACTCCTGAATATTGGCTTTACCCCTGAATATTGGTTTTACACCTAAATATTGGCTTTACCCCTGAATATTGGCTTTACAGCTGAATATTGGCTTTACCCCTGAATATTGGCTTAACACCTGAATATTGGCTTAAACCCTGAACATTGGCTTTACCCCTGAACATTATCTTTACCCCTGAACATTGGCTTTACACCTGAATATTGGCTTTACAGCTGAATATTGGCTTTACAGCTGAATATTGGCTTTACAGCTGAATATTGGCTTCACCCATGAATATGGCTTTACACCTGAATATTGGCCTACCCATGAGTATTGGACTTACCCCTGAATATTGGCCTTACCCTTGAATATTGGCTTTACCCCTGAATATTGGCTTTACCCCTGAATAAAAATAACAGTTTTCAGAACAAAAAGCCCTTGAAAAGGGAAAAAGGGCAATGTTGGCAATTAATTTAGTCCAAATTGGTGCAGTTTTAACAGTTTTGCTTGGAACTGCCAGTCTTCCCTGCTAACCATTACTTGTGTGCTAAAGATATTTGCACATGAGAAATGCATGTCAAGCGGTAACAACAGGTCACATTAGGCCGAGAACTGGTGCTGCCACCTAACTTAAACAGGGAAGTGCTTCTATTTCACAGTGGGTTGCTAAGACATTGCTTTAGATTTCATGAAAAGTCAAATTGCAATGTTGAAAAAAACTTTAAAGGTTTTGTACCAATCATACAAATAAGTTGGACAATACAGTTGCCCAGTCAACATTAGCACTGACTGAAACTGAACTAAGCAATCCATCAAAGTGGCCCCTCTGCTTCCTCAGGAAATTGTCAATAACACACAGATCATCCACTTTTTGCATGATCATGAATCTTCAAAAAGGCTTCCAAGATACTCATGTATTCAGGTACTGACTGGACTAACAAGTTACAAATTTTATTTGTTACCGTACACCTCAATAACAGCTCAGCATATCACAAGGCACAGCAGAGTACAAAAGCACGCAATGTGCTGCAGTGTTGCACAAGTGACATCTCATTTTCCGTGGCACAAACAAAATATTTTATCATTTCATTTTGTGTACTATAGCTACCATTAGGCAATGTTTAGAGAAATTGTGTGCATTCAGAATGCCTTATGACAAATGAAGAAGGCAATTTTAGCAAAACATTTTTGTCCATAACTGGTGAGAGTTTACTGAAAAAATAACTTGAAAATATTGAGATAAAGAATTTTCTTGAAGAAATTACTTACAGATTGACCAACAAACTATCTAAGATAGAATATCCCTTGATATCCGAGTATAACATTGATATTTACATGTCTTGCACAATGAAATACATGATGATGAGTTTTGACTAAAAATCAACACATCTTCCCCACTCTGGCTCAGATCTAAATATAGATACACTGGCACCCCACCTGGTGTCAATATAATTTCTTCAACAGGAAGACCACTACTTATCAACACCATAGCAGGAGATGCACAGGAAGTTACGGGGGTCCGTAAAGGACACACAAGGAAAAAATAATCGGGCAAGTTCATTTTCTAAGACAAGTATTACCTTTAAGGGCAATAAGTCTCAAATAATGTGGCCACATTTAGAGAACCAATTGATGTCCATTATTCAGTAGTGAAAACTGGGTCTCAAAATGCGGGCACGTTAATGTATTCAACTATTACCCTTTTAAGTACACCACTTTAAAACCAGGCTTCGGCTTTTGAACCTTGCAGTCACCTTTTTAAGTCGTAGAGTCAGATTTATTTTTGCCTATCTAAGGTATGTCCATTACCAGCCGCCATACAAAGTGCGCAGAAACATGTCAGTTAAATTCAGGTTACTTTTGCTATGGATTCTGTGCTGTTCAAGTTTTCTTGGAAACTGACCATAGTTATGCCAGCAAAAATTAGGTTTTTCATGTAATACTTAGTCCTGGAACATAAAATATCTGGGTAGGGGTTAAAAACACATTGAGATACAATGGTACATTGAAAGCAATGTAGCAGACAAATCGATAAATCCAAGATTTAAGCTGCAAAATAAGGAAAACAAAATATAGTACTTAGATGTTAGCAGAGTGTATTAGAGGAAATATAATCAACTGCAAAAACATGCAATTGGTGATTTTCATGGCAAATGAGATCCAGGCAGGTTCAGTTATAGATATCAGGGTTGAGTAACGACACAGTTGTAAAACCTGTATATGTCCAATCAGGTCACCCGTAGGACCTGATGGTGCAGGTTAACATGTGACCCCTTACCATTGTGTTAATGTTGTAACTACCATTGGACACCAAACATTGACAAAAAACCATGCTTAGGGTACTCACTACTTTTATGTCACAAAACGTTGACCCCAAAACATTCAGATTGGTTACAAGTATAACAACATTGACACTAGGTCAGACTTAGTGACCAACCTACACAACATTCATGTCCCTCAGACTAAACAATGCCCAAGGGAACTCAACACAAATTCAACATCCTGGTCATTGAATTGTTTCTCTACCCTAAATCACATGGAAGTCCTGTCAAATGACTGCTAGCTGAGCCAGTGAGGACAACTTTAGTTTAGATCAATAGCAACTGTATTGGTGTTAGAATGTCACTGCTGATTATATTATGGGGTTGATGATTTCAAATTCCCAACTCACTCTCAGGGGAGTCTCCAGTTTCTAAATCCCAGACTCTACATTTACTTAGGACAACTTTGTTATACAAGATCATGACCAGAGTGGACAGTAAAATAAAATCAGCAAATAAAAACATCCTAAGTAAAGGCAACAAAACCCACAGTAAAAGCAACAGATAATCGGACAAAATGACCCGGAAATTCCTGTCACGACGGCCGAGCACAACCGAAACACCTCTTCACTATGGCTGAGAGGAAGAGGACTTCACTGTCAGATTAGCTCTAGAAAGACCGGTCGTTACCCGTTATCACGACAAACGGTACTTCGTCCGATTACTTCAGACGTGCCATATAGAAGCAACTTGAATTTTCAAAAATATAATGATATTGGCAGCAGAACACTTGCTTTAATAAGACTTGGATCTACTTCTTTACATGTTGAAAATGGTTGAGCAACAGCAGGCATAACCAATTCATCAGATGCATCTGGCATGGAATACCCAGAATGCACAGGAAAACAACGGTGGGGGTATAGGGACAAAAAAATTCCATTCAATATAGAAGTGAGCAGAGACTTATAGGAAACATGAATCCAAACTGGGTCAATAAGAAAGTCATATTTTTGCCTGGCGGCCAGTCCAGGGACTGTGCAATCCATATTAGGCTCTTGGGGAGACCATGGAATTAGAATGGAGAGACCATGCAATTCTTAGAATGCTGGCGTTTAAGAGTAAGCANCATTTACCTGCAATTATACTGCTATCAAATGACCGAGCCAGCATTGTTGATACTACGACCGCTCATCGAAATAATGTACACCCACGAAATTCGGACACTAGCGGAAACCCAAATTTGGAGGTCCGCCAAATTCGGACACCACAAAATGATATTTCGCGAGATTCGTCCAAGAATGATTTTTTTCTCTTGGAATTAATTTTCAGTGTCCGAAAATCACGCGACTTTACCGTAGCAGACAAATCGATAAATCCAAGATTTAAGCTGCAAAATAAGGAAAACAAAATATAGTACTTAGATGTTAGCAGAGTGTATTAGAGGAAACATAATCAACTGCAAAAACATGCAATAGGTGATTTTCATGGCAAATGAGATCCAGGCAGGTTCAGTTATAGATATCAGGGTTGAGTAACGACACAGTTGTAAAACCTGTATATTATATGTCCAATCAGGTCACCCATAGGACCTGATGGTGCAGGTTAACATGTGACCCCTTACCATTGTGTTAATTTTGTAACTACCATTGGACACCAAACATTGACAAAAAACCATGCTTAGGGTACTCACTAGTTTTATGTCACAAAACGTTGACCCCAAAACATTCAGATTGGTTAGAAGTATAACAACATTGACACTAGGTCAGACTTAGTGGCCAACCTACACAACATTCATGACCCTCAGACTAAACAATGCCCAAGGGAACTCAACACAAATTCAAGGTCCTGGTCATTGAATTGTTTCTCTACCCTAAATCACATGAAAGTCATGTCCAATGACTGCTAGCTGAGCCAGTGAGGACAACTTTAGTTTAGATCAATAGCAACTGTATTGGTGTTAGAATGTCACTGCTGATTATATTATGGGGTTGATGATTTCAAATTCCCAACTCATTCTCAGGGGAGTCTCCAGTTTCTAAATCCCCAGACTCTACATTTACTTAGGACAACTTTGTTGTACAAGATCATGACCACAGTGGACAGTAAAATAAAATCAGCAGATAAAAACATCCTAAGTAAAAGCAACAAAACCCACAGTAAAAGCCACAGATAATCGGACAAAATGACCCGGAAATTCCTGTCACGATGGCCGAGCACAACCGAAACACCTCTTCATTATGGCTGAGTGGAACAGGACTTCACTGTCAGATTAGCTCTAGAAAGACCGGTCGTTACTCATTATCACGACAAACGGTACTTCGTCCGATTACTTCAGACGTGTCATATAGAAGCAACTTGAATTTTCAAAAATATAATGATATTGGCAGCAGAACACTTGCTTTAATAAAACTTGGATCTACTTCTTTACATGTTGAAAATGGTTGAGCAACAGCACGCATAACCAATTCATCAGATGCGTCTAGCATGGAATACCCAGAATGCACAGGAAAACAATGGTGGGGGTATAGGGACAAAGAAATTCCATTCAATATAGAAGTGAGCAAAGACTTATAGGAAACACGAATCCAAACTAGGTCAATAAGAATGTCATATTTTTGCCTGGCGGCCAGTCCAGGGACTGTGCAATCCATATTAGGCTTGGGGAGACCATGGAATTAGAATGGAGAGACCATGCAATTCTTAGAATGCTGGCGTTTAAGAGTAAGCATGCAACCTTATCAGTGCACAGTAGAAAAAATGAATGCCAAAGAACAGATTTGTCTGAGTAAGGAGAGCATGTCGATTCATAAGAAATTATCTAACTGTAAGTAAACATTTGCTACCAAGATTTCTCTCTGTACACATGTCTGGCAAGTGACCAACAGTACACAATGTGAGCCTGATTCACTGGTGGTCATGCAGGAGCTCATGCAATGAGAAGACAGCCAACTATCACCATTAACTTCTATTGAATCATTGGCAGTGAATCCCAGACACCTACTGGCAAATCTCATTCTATCTATAGACCAAAATACAGAAAGCAGCAGTCATCAGGCCTGTGTTAAACTTAACTGAAATGGACATTGGGTAGAAAGATGTGTAGGCACTCCTCCATCTTACAATTCCAGTCTGGGACCCCTGTCAACATAACCAACCCAGCGCTGTTGCAGTGCCTAGGCACAAGAGGACATATTCAACCAATGTTTTTGGGGGAGGCAATAAAACTGGCAACGAAACAGATTTTCACCGTCATAGAAATTAAAATGGTTTCCCCCCAGCAGAAAGCACAAGCTTTCTAGACTAGAAAATTATCATTGGAGACATTTCTATTTATACTACAGTAGCGCCACACTAAAGAAGTCTGCTACATTCATGCCATCTGTTTTATGGTATAAACCTTGCCTCAACTCAATGCTCATTGAGATTACAAGTAATTTCTGGCTTTGTGAAGAACAGTCAGTATGTAATTGGCAATTTCTTATTTCTGTCCCCAATTGAAATTGTTTCCCATAATTGTCACTTGGTGGATCTCTAAGGGCTCAGAACCATGCCAGGGGTCTAAAAACGTTTCCCACTTAAGATGCACGACTTTGGGCAAAACTGTAAGCAGAGAAAGTATGTTCGTTTCAATATACTGACGAATGAACATCAATCCTAGCTCAACAGTATCCGTGTAAAGAACGTACAGTACACGTCAGAAGTATTCAGACAAAATGGCCCATAATTCCCTGTTATGGCAGTTGGGCAGGAGCTGCATTCATCGTCGGGGTGATTTTCCATCACAACCCAGGACGAAGGGAATTAACAAGAAAATCATTTGGGTATCAAAGCCATTCAGTAATTATGATTTTGCTTTAAAGTCATGTTTGCTGTTTAAGCGAAGTGGTAAGGGGAACGGTACTTTGTCCGATTACTTTCACCGTGTACTGTATGGATGTAGACTTTACAGGGAAGGGAAACGGTGCATTAACAACATCCACGGAAAGAGGTTAGTGACTGAACTGTCAGCATACAACAGTGTAAGATGATTAAGTGTTAAGAGGTTGGGCCACTCACCATGGACTTGGTTCTACATAATGATGTATCATCCAGCTATGGGAACAAACAATACCTGGTCAGTGCTGCCTGGGTCCAGTGGACCCACCAAGAGTAAGAGAAACATCAAGTAAGATTACATGTGCATATCCCGGGATCGGAACTAATGCGACTATTACGTTGGGACACACACACAAATCACTTGTGGGTGACAAATTGCAAATAATTTAGAGTTTGAAGAAATAATTCATTTTCTGAAACAAATTGACACTCTTAGTATCAATGGTCATGCTTTATTTTAAATTGCGCTCGTTGGCAGCATTCCTGACTCATTAAACAGCCTCACAATCCCAGTCTGTCGCAGATACATGTGCTGCTGAATCACTACAAACAGCCTGGTTATGAAAATAGAAAAGCTGGCAATAATTGCATGAACTCTAAGTCTGGTTACCATGAACACATAACTACATAACTGCAGAACCCTCAAACTGCCAGTTCACTGTTAAGCCCCATACAGTAACATCACACCAATGTTAGACAAAATAATCATAAAAAATAGATCATTTGTCATTTCGCATAGGCTTCTCACTATTGTGGGGAATGACCATAGCTACTCAACATCTTGTCTGGTGCAAAGTGACGCAATAAAGCCTAAAACTGGCAACACATTGATTTTGTGCTACTTGTCATATGAAAAATAGGGAGATAAAATTTCACCTAGTGTTTCCTCACTAGTGAGATTGTGACATATTCTTCTACTAACTTGCACACAGTAATGATTCAGATAGTTCTTGAAAATTGTCACAAGAACTTTCTAGTAATTTGTACATTTGTCAAAGACAAAAAAGAATAGTTTCTTTTGAACCAAGTGATTAGAATCTAATAAATCACAGAGGATGTTCAGAAGTTCACCAAAAACAAAAGTGGACCACTTGCTTAATTAATAGAACTGTCTTGATTTCTACTCCACTAAAAATGCAATGGACCCAACCAGGCAGATTTGAATACTCAAAAACTCCAACAAAAAACAAAACTGAGAAAAATTCTACTTTCCGTGTTCAGAATACTCATAGCGTATTTTTTATTTCACCTCATATTACGAAAGGTACCCTAGTCACGGCCATATCTTTGCAGGGAACTTATTAACAGGTAAACATTTCCAATTTTTCAGAGTCTGCTTAATTAACCTTGCTGAAAAAGACTACCAACTACAAACCAAACTCACAATATCTAGACTAAAAATGTCGATATCTTTAATATGCTAAGAAATTTCAGAAAAAATCACTTATCAGACAAACTGACCACTAAATAATAGGTGAATAACTATGGAATAGATGAAATTAATTTTAAACTGATCATTCAATTTAACATGGAACCTAAATTTAATCTCCTGTTCCCAGAGGGAACACTATTGGTAATTAGACCTCAAAGCAAGAGTTTGCAATAGACATGTGGTACTAAGCTAACACTGGTACCAGAGGATCCTGGATGTATGTCTCTGCACCTTTCAGACAGGCTCCAGTAGTTAGCAGATGTTGAAACTATCACAGTTTGATATGTGGGTCATACAGGTAACATAACAAGATGACACTGGGAAGACGTTAGGCAGGGCAATTCTCATAAATTCTTTAGTGTCCTTTATCTGGTCAGACAAGAAATAAAGAAAGAGAACGGTGAATTAATTGAAAATATCAAATAATATCAGAACACATGCTGCTATTGACAGCGACACCTGGTGATAACTCTGATAGCAATGAAATTATTGTTTACACCACATCCAAGTGCTGACCTCTGTTGATCAAACCATATATTTAAGGCAAACTTTACTGCACCATTAACTTCATCCCTGATCATTGTTAACCACTTACACCAACATTTCCCAAAGCAAAGACACCTCCAAGTTGATACGATAAGCTCTTAGAAGTTTATCTTAAGGACCACCTAAACTAGGATGGTTTAAGACTTCAGAGCTGTTACTCATGCTACCTAAATGGCTAGAAAACATTAATTTTATTTTCTGAATCAGGTATTAAACAAGGAGGTCGAGATCCACACTAAAGAGTCTTGCCTTTCAGCTCTTGACCTGCTTAATAAATATGCTTCCTGCTTCCACTAATAAGTGAAAAGCCTAATGACACAAATTTTAGCACAATCAATTTAGTCCAAAACCTATTCAAAACCACGCTTTTTCAAAGACATGACCTATTTCAAAGTGAGCTGATCTAAATACAGAATTTTTAAGCCTTTCCCAATTGCCGCTGGCGCAGCAAAAACATAGCTGCCATTTAACCGAACGACATGGACTTTCATCAGTCTATAAACTGAGAAAATCTGACAGTAGATGATCCGATTATTTAACACAGATGTACCAAGAAGTGTAGCCAAGGGCAAAGTTAAGGGGAAGCCACTTCCCTCAATTACATTTTGTGAGAGGTTTTATTTTCTATTAAAAATGGTGTACCGTGTTAAGTCAAAAAACATAGTTGATTTTGGTACTATTTTTTGAAAATCAAATTGCTGGTGTGCTATTTTTAGTTGTAAACTTAAAAAAATCCACCTACGATGAGCAAAAAAATACGGGTCTTTTCTTTTATCATTCATCAGTTTGCAGATCATGGCCTTTCAAGCCTTGCTACCACGTGTGCTTTTGAACAGCATTAAAAAAACACCAGACCTTGGCTGAAATCAATATGAACTTGGGTCTCAAAGTGAGATGAGTCGGTGAAAACACCAGAAACTACTAAACTTTTTGGTTTTACAACACTTTGCAACAATATCTGTGCATTTTATTATTTTTCTTTAGTGCCCCCTCACTATTTTTTCTGGCACTACACCTTTGGTAATACTATCCCCATGTTAGAGCCATCTTTGATCTAAACTAGTGTAAAAAGTGAACAAGTGTCTTTAAGGGGGCTGGGGAGTTTCACCAAGTCCATCTCATTTCATGCAAACCCTATGTAATTATAAGATGAGGTGTTACATAACTCTAGTCTCTCCATGGAACTGATGAAGTACCATGAGCTAACAAGGTAAATCAAGAGATCCACCCTGGAGCTGATCAATATATTTTATGTAGACTATTGATATCTGGGCTGGCTAGTACACTAACACATAATCTACCAGTAAATACACTAATGCTCAGGATCACTGTATTGCTGAACCTTAACTTTCAAGACTTGGCATGCTGTCGCCAAAGCTGACACTAATGTAACAGCATAACCGATTATGGAATCAATCCGGCAGATGCTTTATGTCCTATTTGATGGCTTCATTTTTCAACTAAATGGTTAACAGGCTGTAAAAATGTCTAAGTAGCAACTATTTGACAAGTTCGTTTTATCAAATTGCCTTCTAAAATGCCAGGTTTTACTCAGCAATGGCAATCACTTTTCTTGGAACCTACACCAGAAAAGTCCCTCCACTTAGTAGGAAAGTTGACAGGGATATCTCTTTCACTAAGTTGACAGGGACATGTCTTTCAATAAGTTGACAAGGACACGTCTTTCAATATGTTGACAAGGACACGTCTTTCAATAACTTGACACGAACATGTCTTTCAATAAGTTGACAGGGACATAACTTTCAATAAGTTTATAGGGACATGACTTTCAATAACTTGATAGGGACATGACTTTCAATATAGGTTAACAGGGACATGTCTTTCAATAAAGTCCACTGCATAGACTAGGCAGTCCACAGTCCCACATAGGCAGGTGACATGCCACTTGCTAACTGGAGACAGGAGTTGTCTTTAAACCAAAACAATCCAGTTGACAAGCATAAATGTAAACAGTAGTTACCATTAACAGGTAGACTCCATGGTGTCAATTTATCACCATATTAGTGGTCCAGTTCAGGCCAGTGTTAACTACCTCAAAATATATTATACTGTGGTAAGGAGGAAGAGACCATCTCATACCTTTTTCTAGTGTACATACAATTGTTCCGGACAGGAAAACTGAGTACGATTAAATATCACCAATTTTTGACAAACATTATGGCCAAAATTGTTTTTGACATTGTTCAAAAGGCTTCCAACGCTACTGTGGATGCCCACGATATCTCAGAATCATTGTAAGTTGGCAACTATGGTTTAGGTATTTAAATTTGATATCTAACCTTTAGTTGGTGTTTGTGATAAACCTGGTGGTCTTCTATAGCAATCTAATACTTCATTCACAAATTAGCCCCCTTGCAGTTCCACTTGCACTTTCACTAGTCCACATAAACTTGCCAAAACAATGGTTACAAGTGTCATTTGTGCTGGCGCTTCTGTCTGCACATTTTTACACAGAACACATACTTCACAGGACACCCATGCAAAAAGGAATAAGCCCCCCTTGTTCATCATCACATTAATCAACTTGTATCACAGTGGACAGGTTTTGACATCAAATTTCACTATAAACCCCACTGGGTGGACAGGAAACAAACTAACTGCTGACGAAAATGACTCCTTGATGGAGAGCTTGTCTGTCTGACTAAAACACTAGCATTTTCACTAACCAGTAACCCTGATAATGTTTTTTGCCACTTATTGGAAGCTAATATAAGACTTGTCCAGTTGATACTCTCCTGGTATCCTGATATGGCTTCACCACATATGGACAACATAAACAAGTTAATGACACTTCTAGAGTCAGCCATTACAAACACTCAGGGACACACTCCTTGAGACAGACTCTGGTCACAGTTCATGACCTCAGTGGCCTGTGTGGTGAGGGGAATCCCCCCAGTGAACTATTTATTACCAGACTCTACCAACCATCAAAAGTCCCATCAGAAACAGGACAATCTGGTGGTTACAAGGCTAGGGTAATGGTATACAGGGTGTCCCAAAATGTAAACACTTCAGCACAACGCGAGAGTTCAAATTCAGTTCCTGAGGACCAGACACTGCCCCTGAGCCTAATGTAGGTGTATGACTGTATGAGCCATCCTGTGCTCTATATGGTAAACAAGGACTGATGTTTACAATAAAGATTTATCATTCAATACTATTATTTTGACCAGAAGTCAGTAAGTTTGTTTGTTCACTGCGAGAACTACTTTTAAGCGAAAATTGATGTGAAAACCCCCTCATGCTACTCACTGTCATAGATTGACAGATGTGATGATAAAACAAAATGATGTCGCTATTACCCAGGTCAATACGGATCCTTTCATCAAAGGGAGTTGGATACATAAGTGCAGGTGAAAACAACAGTAGTTTTTTGGGGTAACTCAAGCCCTTCACATGAATGGCATTTTCACTACTAGTTTTAGTGAGTTTGTGAACGGTGCTGCGTAATAGTGGTTTTGTGCCTATTCCATGGTGATTTACTGTAACACAAAACCCCTAAGATATTTAGGTGCATTCCATGGACAACAAACCCATGACCTCATCAGAGAGCAGTTAATGTTTCAAACACCATTCAACCCACTGGAATCAAAAAAAAAAACAAAAACACACACACACATTGCCAACCAACAGAGTCAGAACATAAGTTTATCCTTAGTCCATTAGACAGTTAACAGGAATGTATGGAGGCTCATTAGCAGTCCAGCTTCTGTAAGAGTTAACGAGGTCAGGCAGTTCAAGAAGACAACTGGAGATTTATTTTTTGTGTGGTAATTTCAGGATGGGAGGCATGCCAATTGTGGTTTGGACAAACTACCCAGGCATTCCCTTATTTCAAAACGGTCACAACTGTCCTTTTTCTTTTTTTGGTTACCTACTGACAAATAACAGAAAGGCTGTTTTACGAAATCTACACAGTGTAAAACAAAGCAAGATATTGGCTAAAATTTTTTCAACTTTTGCTTTTGTTCTAAGAAATTTGACAAAAATGGAATTCCATTTGTCCACCATAATGTTGCCAAGAATTTCCGCATTACCTATATGCGCCTACAGTACAAGACAAAAGCAATTGGACAAAATGGCTTTTCTCACATTGACAGCTAATTCTGTTAACAACAAAAATTAACCATTATGGCAGCAAAATTTCATTGGAAAATGACAGGAGCCCCCACTAGCTTTCCTCTTAATTACCCATCCGGACATTACGGACATTCCGGACATTACGGATGGTTATGGACGGCTACGCTGACGATGAATTTGACTTCCCCACAGCCGTTACAATGGGGAAGTCTGTTTCATGTTGCCTGAATACTTTTAGCTTGTACTGTATGTGTGCAGAAGGAGTAATTCGGATTTCGGAACAGTTGAAAGTGAATGGTTTAATCAATATTCCGAATCAGTTACATGTATGGTGTGAATGGAATACAGTCCACTTCTACCTTACATGTTTTATTTTGATCAAAATTTTGAAAATATTCAGAGGTGATTAGAAGATAATTATGCATGTTATCATTTTCAAAGCATCACACCCATGTGTACGGTATACATGTACACTCGATTGTATAGAATGTCTCAACAACAAGCTAAACACATCAAATCCTACGAAAATATCGGTTAGCAGTATCAGGGAGTTCAATACTAAAATAATCTATTCCCTACAGGCTCAGTGACCAAAGGCCAATACACACATCCTGAGACAGTATCATGTCTGAATCAATAACCAGCACATTGCGATACACAAACACAGCTGCACCTGAGTGCAGCAAAATCTCAAAAAATTCAAACTAACATAAAAGCCTAAATAAACCCTTTTCGTTTTGCAAGGTCTTTGTTGTGAATGTCCCCAAATTTTCAAAATATTTTCAGATGGCAGCGGTGGTACAGAACTTGAACAGTATAAATCACTAATTTCAAGCTATATTCATCTTGCATGAAACTACGAGAAAATAACATTTCACTTGACATAAACCTACAGTACATACCAAAAATATTCTGACAAAATGGGCCAGAAATTCCCGTGCTGATACCTGGGCAAAAGCCGAATTCATTATCAGGGTATATCTTTCACAACCAAGAATAAAGGGAAATTAACAGTGAAATTAGTAAAGTAATTAGAATTTTGCAGTCGCAATGGGCAATACCAATCATTTTTTCCTGTCGACAAAATTTGCCGTCATGACAGGAAAACAGTATTTTGTCTGATTACTTTTGTCTTGTATTGTAACTTCAGTCACCTTTCTAAGGCCAGTAGGAATTGTTATGCTGCTCTTGGTTGCCATGCCAACGTGAGGAAGTAGGAACAGTAGGAAATTGCCCATGAACATATAAGATGTGCTGAATATGGAGCAGGCTCTTGCCCAGAGTCTATTTTATTACATAATCGCTAAGAAAAAAGGGCTTTTGCAAATGTGGCTATGTAAGAAGTCATATCTACTTGGCTATCAGCTGCAAATATGGTTCAGGAAATTCTCTCGATACACACACACACACACACACACACACACACACACAAGCGACCATCGCCAGAACTAAATATCACAAAATTTAACTTTTTAACCTACAAAATTGACCACGTTTTAGTTGGAAAAGCGTGGGTTCAAAAGCGCCACCTACATTCAACCAATAGCAATGACAACTGGAGTATCAGGCTGGAAGATCTCCACCCATTTGCAGTGATTAATCAAAACACATAACATTTCCTATAGGTCTGGTTTACAATTCTGGTTAACTGGCGATTAATTGTAACCAGTTGAAAGTTTAATGTGTCTGAACTTAAAAAGACAGGAAACCTTAAGCCCATTGGAAAATACCCATGGTATTTCTGAAATCAAAGATGCAACAGAACTGGCGTGTCAAATAAATTTGGATAAAGAATCCTTACAACTTCCCTCACCTTAGGTAGTATCTCATCAAACAATGTCCTGTTAATAGATCAACAGAAGCAACCCTACACATCTTTGCAAAAATGAAACAGCAATTTTAACAGTTCTAGCTTGGCCTGAAATTGAGGATCCATACACGCGTCCTGCATTTTGAGAACCACTATTCCACAACCTCTGAAGGAAAATAAAGATGTCGTTATTCTTGTCTGTAGCCAAAACTAAAATTACCCTGTCAGGCAAATCTCATAAGTTCTCGTAGAATATGTTCTTCATCATGGTATGAGGCACAATGACACAACACACCAGCGGAACATGCGAAAACTAGTGGCTGGTATGACACCAGTTTAAAATTTTCCAGCAAGTCACAGTGACAACAGGATAACCATTCAGTAGACTTAATATAGAACAATAGCCACACTAGCGATGAATTGTATCTCATAATTCACCATTTCTACCACACAATTCAAAATTTCAACCTGACCAGCCAATCACTGTAGAGGCAGCCATCTTTCTAGGTTTTCTTAGAAATGGCCACTCTTATGATTTTGCATGGTCTGGGGTGATTTCACTTTCCTCGCAACTGCTAAAGCCCAGAAACCATTTCCAATGTGAGCAAGAAACCACTCGAGACAAAGGTCTAAGTCTTGAACTCAAAGTCGAAATTTTTTTCTGACATTTTTCATTCTACTTTTGGGGGAACTCAAAATGAGCATCTATCATTCTGTGCTCGAGTATATTATACTTTTCACAGGTGAGTTTCTAGAACAAGTTCGCACATGATAACCCACATATTTGATTAGCAAACTTGAAATTTCGAGTAAAAATAACTTTGAATTAGATTTCGAGTTCAATGATTTGTGAGAGCCCAGTTGCATAAAAGTTAGACACATGATACTAACAACAGTGTTGCTGGTATTTTTGAAAATGCTTAAATCAAACTTATGTGTGATTGAATCTCAACAATTCAGGAGGTAATATGGAATTGTTTTTCCATTTTTTCATAAAAGATAAGATAGCACAGACTACAAGTCTACCAATCTAAACATGAATCTAACATAGTGATTATCGGACATTTTGAGAAACTGGGAAATCACAAATTAGAGTTACAAACCTTAGAAAAATGAAAAAGTCTAATTTCGGAAACTGTTCTTCTTTGTAATTGGTGAAATGTTACAGTTTCAGCATACCAATTTTGATGTTTTACTTAACCAAGTCCTGTCCTACACCAACGCCATATGGCCAAATTACAATGAGTTTATTAGCAAACAATTCAGTATCTCCTAGTTTTGACTTGCACATTCGTACATTCTTTAAAAATAATGTTAGACGCAGTTTCGTTTAAGAATAATAATGGTGCAATGCACACAATGCTCTATCAATTTAACAACCCAATGCTGTGGCCTACAGATAACACAAGGAATTACAACAATTTTATGATAACCTTATACCCCAGTACGCCACGAGTTCAATGCATGTTCACATATGTTCAAATTTTGATTGTATTTTTGTGACAGGGATCAAAATTGCTGTTTAATCGGAATGTTACCGCAATGCTTAACACAATATGACTGGCATTATTGAAATGGTATTTCAGCCAAAGTTTTCCATGCAACAATAAAGATAATGACAACTTTACGCTATGGCAAAGTTTGTTCACTGTACATGTCATAAAACAAATTTTGGGAAATTTTCAATTATTTGCAGTGATCCGCCTCCTAAAAATGGAGAATTGCAATTTTGGCCTATTGATTTTGTGTGAAATTAGTGGCGAGTTACTGCACATTTTTTATAAGATTTAGTGTACATTTTCCAATCCCATTTGGACCTCAGCACAATCGCCGATCACATCACGCGTGAACTGTCACCCACAATAGTTCATGGCTCGGTATGGTCAAAAACGTCAGTTTTCAAATCAAACACTGAATACATATGTGACTTTGGGAGGTGAAAATGCAGTCATTGAGCTCCGTGAAAACATCAAGCCTCATAGCTCCCTCTTTTATTGTAGACAAATTTGAATATTATTCTAGAGATTGCTGTTTATAGAAGCCATAAAATAACACCAAAGACACAATATGGCTGACAAGTGAAATTCCACATTTTCATTTTTTTCAACTATTAATAAATGCCACATCATCTTTATAAACCACAGCAGACTGTATGATGAGGATTGTGAGAAATAGTGGGCATTCACCAATATATTGGAAGCCATTAAAACATTAGAAACGGCTAATTTTCAAAATTATTTTTGCCCGAAAGTGGTGAGATTTTATATTGTCCAAACATGTGCGACTTTTTCCTACTCAGTCTATCACACTCGAAGTTTTCAACATGAACTGTATAAAATTGAAATTTGATGAAGTTTTGATACCCTAAATTGCCACAAACTATCCATTTATGTTTTGCTCTGGCAAATTCAGGACAAAATCACCCCAACTGTGACTTATATTACAAGTCTATTTGCATAATGTAAACAACACTGTGACTAGGCACAGTTTAACATCGCATCAAACTTTAATTAAACTTCAGCGAAACAATGTTTTAATAATGCGATAAACACCCATATAATTCTGGTAAGAAGTTCGTCCAAATTTGGCAGTGCTGACTGAGAGCTCTGTCCAGTTCATTTTAAAAACTTTTGTACCAGCTAATAATCACAGATACCAGACAAAACTTGAGGAAAAGGGGGGAGGGGAAATGACTCATGACAGGACAATAAAACCAAAGTTAACCTTCACAGTGGCCTAGAAATGACAGAGAGGGTAAATGGGTCTATTCAGACATGACAATCCAGGACAAAGCTATCTGTTGTAAATACAGTGTGGATAACCTGATTCTGACACACACTTAGGTAAAAAAATACATGAATGAACTTGCCTCACCTCACCACCAATAGCACTATTGGGAGTATAGTCCATGTACAACGTATTGTTTGTGTTCTTTCAGTCATCGCCTCAAGCCTATATCTGAGTAAAGCCCTTGCCCCCCCNCCCCCCCCCGCAACATTTGACAAAACATATACTCAACATCACATGTTTTTATATTGAAAAACCAAACCACTTCTACATGATTCTACCTGGAAGCTGTGCACCTCGAAACATTCTGATAATGTTTTAGAAGAATTTCCATTTTCACATCAGAAAATCATCCATGTTTATCAATTTGATTCAAATCCTCAGTAAACCTTCACACAAGTTTAAAATGATAAGCAAAAGTTCTAGAAAACCAGTGGCCTGCAGTTTCCAAAAGATCGTACCAAAAGACCAACATCTTTCAAAAAAACAACAAATACAAAGCATAGTTATAATTTCCTGGTTACTGAAAGGAGCCCTGGAAACTATAACCAAACTGCTAAAAGCCCATTTCCATTGACATTAAACCATACAGACACCATGTACAACACTGTGGGACTATTTGGCCCTAATCACTGCAAACAAACAAAACTTTGACAGAAACAAATGGTAACAAAACAATATGCTGCGTCTTGAGCAGAAGTAAAAATCTCACCTTTCCTGCGGGTGCTTTTAAAGTAGAAGCCATTTTCAGAAATAAAAACTAGAAAAAGACAAAATGAAGTAAAAACTGCGCCTCAGTTTACTCCAGTTCTGGAGCTAGTCCTTGACTGACTTCATACACACACAACTCTAGTCTAAACTAATCCAGTGTGCCCAACTTTCTGGAGGTGAACTAGCTTCTGTTGATGACATCATCCCTGGTTGGTTAACCACACAGGCGAGGGGGCGTATCCAAAGCCAAAACCAGCCTGTCCTGTGTTTAGGAGACACCAGTGCAGGAAACTGACACTACAGTATGCCTTGGATTAAATGCTTTGGATATTAAACAACCATAAGGAAATAATTCTTTTCGTCTAATAACTACAAGATTTGACAGCCATGAAGACACTCAACTGCGGTACAGCTAGATAAATGGTTGTAACAACTCCTCTACCTTTTGCACTTAATTAATTAACAAAATTAATCTTTCGCTTTTCAGTGGCTGAATACCTTGTGTGAACATCAAAATATTACAGGGCATTTTAATTCTGGTAATTATGCTCAGATTCACTTGTTGTCACATTCTGAGGCCTGAAAAACAACATAACGACCTGGGTTCCAAATCTTCGTAATTAAAGTTCCGGTCTAATTTTGAAACTTTGGGATACAACAGGAAAAAAGAGTATTGGAGAAAATTGGTATTTTGCCTCGACAAAAACAGACTGCGTTATTATGGGCATGTCGTAAACACATGGAAAAAAAGGAATATCAAGGTCACCTCATCAGGTCCTCATAAAGGAAATACATTGGTTCCTCAATATTCTAATTTCACACTCTGGTATTATAGGATTTAACTTTTACTTTCAATGAGTTGCCTTTCCCACAAAAAGACAAGAGATAAGATATGCTAATAAAATGCATAGACTTACAATATTACTCCAGAAATGCACTTTTTTCACCAATGCAACTTTCCATGAGTGTTTGCCTTAAATTCAATGTAAATGACAACGCCTTGTATGAAAATTATTTTTTGTTATTTTCTACGTTTTTCGTAACCAGGATGGACCAACATTACCTACACTTCCAGTTAAAACTGAATCAGTTTCAAAGAATTGTCAACTGATTCACCAACAGTAACATAATGTAAATAACGCCTAAGTGAGTCAGAAGCAGGCCTAGGTGAATAGCTTACACACAGCACTGCCAGACAGTTTTAGATGCATACACAGTGACTAAGAGAAAAAAGAAACATTGGAACTAAAAGGTTACACCACCTCTTGAAATTACACACTTTTGTTTAGAATAGTATCAGATCATTAAATGTGTATATTGCAACTACAAAGAATGAGAAGGAAAAAATATTTGACCTGGTAGAATTATACACTTTTTATGGGATACGCTAGCTTAACTTATTTATGTTGGCGCTGCACTGGCTTGAGTTTCCACAAAACGTGAAATGGCTAGCCGATAATTTGAACGATAGCAGGGATTATTTTGCTGGCACTGTACTGGTTATTTCAAAGGACACACGTGTGAAAGGAAATAGCACAGTTAATAACAGTCTCATTTTTTTGAAGGTGCGTCCAGACACAGCAACAGAAAGTCCCGCCTTTTGACAGGCACAACATACTTCCATCCCCACTTCACTGTACACTCCATTGTATTACTCCGGCGCTGGGTATTTTCACATGGTTACCATATCCCAGTTTACCTGTTGTATTTCACGCGCACATGACTAAAAAGTACAAATAAGCGCCATGGTCATGTTCTGCAGAAAACTTTCCCCTTACGATATTCAAGATGCCTTTTGTAATACTGCCATCTAGGAAATAGTGATATCGCGATCATTAGATTGACGAGATCATAGCAAAGAGGTTTAAAAATGATACGGGAGGCAAACATGACCCTTTAAAGGGCAGTGTCTGACTAGATGAAACCCTAGTGTTTTCGCCACTCAAAACCCATGGGTATTTTTGCCACTCTTGTGTGAACGCAACACAACTGTAAAAGATATGAAACCCTTCTTGTAAACATTTTTATATAACAATACGGCCTTCATAAGTTTCAAAAGTTTGACACAATGCTTTTGCCAGTCTCTAGGATTTGTACAACACCATACTTAAAATTGGCCACCAAAAATAAAAATTTGAGGCTTTGAATTAAAAACCGCTTTGATCACCAATATTTCTTGTATCAGGATAAATCAAAAATCCAATATAGGGTTCTTAAAATGACAGTAATTTTCTAATGCCAAATAATCAAGTGGACTATTTGTGTGTATACAAAGAATATAGAATATAACAAGAGTTAAGACTTGACAACATATGCTATGTTGTCAGTAACATTCACAACCATATCTTCCAATTAATCACCAGACACTAACTCCAAGAGAACTTTCCCCTTGGATACGGTCCCTGCAGCCAACCAAAGTAGGATTATTTCAAGGCAAAACAAAGTTCTGGCATGCTGTGATGATAAACCTGGAACACTAGGCCTAAACTACTTCCAGCCAGAGTCTTGTGTTGGATACACCCCAGACTGGCCATGCACACAGTAAGGAATGCTAACCAGCCAAGACATATGGCAATGTGGGTACTGATGGTACTCTACCAAAGCTGCCTAAACATCAGCCATATGGCTCTGTCAGTTTGCACAACTTATATAATTTCCTTCTCATATCCTGCAGAACATCCCAGCTCCAATGAAAATACAAGAGCAGCATTTCAAGTACGTTTCAAAACCACCATGTCATTTCCTATGAAACGTTTACTGTTATTTCAATAGAATTAAAGTCCCATGCAACGGCATCTTTGAAAACAACCATTTAACCGCATCGATTCATGCTCAGATATGGAATTTTTTAGTTTGGTTATAGTTAATAGCAGGGATATACCAAGGTTTCGAAACCCTGCTCGCCAGCTAGGCGAGTGAGCCAGCAAATCTACTCGCACAGCCCGAAATTCAGTCACCCGCACGTTTGCGTCTGTCACCACAAACTTGCTGGCAGTGTCAATAAAAATCATCATTTCGTGCGTTGATGTCACCATCTATTAGGGCTACCATATTCGCTCTAATAAGGGCCGCTTAGAAAATTTATTTAGGAAGGCGAGCGCTTGTTGTAGCCTATGGCAGTTGAAACCAGGCACCCATTCAGTGAGGCTAGGACCTCGCTAAAAAGCAACACTTCGCGAGATTACGTGGGATATTGCCGGGTATCTTAAATGAGAACCCGTGACTGGTGTAGGTGAAATTGGAAGCTAGGATTCATCAAATTTACACGGTGTGACGTATCTGTAACCTAGGACAGACTTTCTACAAAACTGTGGTGGGCATTGCTATCAAACTTTGTTGTTAAATTACGTTTTTAAAAAAAAAATGTGATGAAATCCCCAGAGCGAAAACTTGCTGACTGATGCGTCGCTGCCTCGCGATCGTCCATAGGGCAACTTGAATTCTTGAGTAAAAATACAGTTTCGACTCAACAACGTGAAATCCTCCTTAAAGTTTCTAAATAGCGTTCCTAAGATATTTATGTTGCTATGGAGTCGGGATTAACCACAGAGTAATTTCAAAACTGCGCTAGATCGCACTCCGCAACACGAGAAAAAGCTGGACAAATACACATGTTGTCACGTGACATTTGTTTTGAAGTTAGTCTACAGGGGTCCAAGCGAGCGAGCGCGTGCCTGTCATCAGAGTTCATTTTCCAGAGTAGCAGGCCCACATATATATAGGCCATAGCGCGCACTTCTTGGCCACGTGCTCATAAACACTGGTCAAGTTTCGATTCGCAGGTTTTACGTGTACAAAGTAATCTCAATTCCTGTTGAGGGAAAAGATCTGTACGGGAAAGATACAATACGATACCGTTGACAAATACACTGCATCTGTTCTGAAAGGCCTGACCCTAGTGGGACATTGCATCTGTTCTGAAAGGCCTGACCATAGTGGGACATTGCATCTGTTCTGAAAGGCCTGACCATAGTGGGACATTGCATCTGTTCTGAAAGGCCTGACCATAGTGGGATATTGTTCCTCGCAAGATCAGCAAAACTTTCAGAATCACAGGAAGTTTAAAGTGTACAGCCACAGCTAAATGCCAACATAGCGGCGAGGCTCGTGGTCTAGAAATTCTGCGCACAATGATTTTTTCAGGACTGTCGGATATTATTTGATAAACTGAAGACATTACTGTAGAATTTTAGAACTGTCGCTAAGGCATTTTTCGCATATGTACACGTTCACGGACTGGGTGCTTATTTTAGCGATGTCTGAAAACGAGTGGGGTGCACTTATAGGGGCATGGGCGCTGATTAGGACGAATGTTATTATTTATAAAATAATTTTGGCTAAAATGACATTGTACATTACAATAAGAAATCAGTTACAATATGGCATTTCGCTTGCTGTGCGCACATGGACTGGTCTTCCACCTTTCCCCCCTTTTCTTCGTTTCAGTCTAGTCCACAAATTCCTTTGTGCTCGACCACACACCGATGTTTTTTACTGCGGGAGAATCGAGACACTGGCCAAACTGAGCCTTCAAGAAGAATTCCACCTAAAAAACAACCTATTTTGAATCAATTTAAATCGAGTTTTTCCACTCGATAATAGCAAGTGCTGTTCTTTTACCCGACACATGACGGCAGACAGAGGTGCTGAAATTAACCAATGACGTTCGAACACAGTTTGTTCAGGAGTTCACAACACGCTTACTGGTGTTAGCTTATCCGTTGAATTCATCGTTTTACACCAATGACAACAAAATTCGATGTAAAACCCTTACCAATACATCGAGTTATTGAACAAATGTGTTATTTTATTTTGCTGTTACAGATTAATAGGTATTGGAACATACCGTAGCCTACAAAGTTCGGTAGGCTAATTTACCACGGTCGGTCGTGGGAGTTTGGGGCCCTGTTTGGTGATAAATTCAAATTATTCGTCCGTGAAATACAGACAGGAGAACATGACTCGAAACCCTATCAGACCCGTCGCGGCCGAACTGAAGACATCACCAACATAAACCAGCCAAAGTTAGAAACTAAACTTCCTGTCACGAAAAGACTATACTAGTGAGCCAAAGAAATAATGTGCATGTAATTATTTTGTGGAATTAGTCGCAAAACTGCAAATCTACTTACTACCTCGTCGGGGGGCCGCGAAGTCAGGTTACCCCTGCACAGCAAAACTGCCAGGGCAAAAGTTGCTTAGTAACAATGATTCGAATAATGTACATGAATATCTAAATAAAGATTCCCCTAATATCTGACCAAAGGATACAATCAAGGTGTTGTTTCACAATAGCTTTCTGTCAGCAAACACTGAATTAGCATGTGCTCACATGCTCCCTTACAGTGGTGATGCCTATTCAGCAGGCCCTTTGTATTGATGTAGATCTGAGGTAATGAAGTGGAATGGTAATTGCTAGCATTACTGTCTCAACAATGGTTGTTGTTAGTACCCCCAATTTAGTTTTCTCTGACATTTGCATAGTTATAGCCTGCAATTCTGGAGAATAGTTTTAACTTGGTACATTATAAATATCACAAAATGACTAAAAAGGTCAACTTGTGTTTATCTTCAGAAAAGGCCACTTCCCAAAGGAACAATAAGTTTCATATTAGTTTTCTTTATTTAATTTTTAATGCCCACTTGATTTTTAATTACCGGGAATGGGTTGATAACTTTTTATCTAAGTTTTAAACTTGAAGTACCAAAACAGTGGTAGATTTTGATCGCCAGCTAAACTTAATTAGTTGAGTTCATTGTGAGCCCATCCCTAAACTTTCCACATTACAGGTACACTAAACATTTCATGTGTCATTAAACTTTAATCTTCATTAGAACTCAAATCATACAAAAGTGCAAATATGGTGATAACCAAACTGAAGATTTGGAATCTCTAGACAATTTCGGTGGCACTAACTACTTAATTATTCTAGCTCTTTGTTAGTAACAAAAAATGAAGAGTGGGCACAAGTTAAGTACAACTGTTTCCTGGACAAAAATCTGGTTAAATGAGATTGAAAGAACATAAAAAAAATGAATCCATGTGATATTGTTAACTCTGATCAGCGTTTGTATATCTACCGAGAAAATCAATAGGCGCGGTAGTTAATCTTCAATTGTACCCAATGGTTGTAGTTTTTTGATTATTAGTTTGATTTTTAAAAATTGAAAACCGTACTTGGTTGTTTTTTTTCCAACTGAATACCGCCGTGGTGTCGCTTATAATTAGTGGTTAACAAGGGTGTATCCAGGATTTTGAGTTGGGGGGGAGGGAGGTCAGGGCAGAGTATTAGCCAGGATTTTGCCCGTCAGACATTCCCACCCCCCGAACTGCCAAATGGAATCTGGGATGATTTTAGGGGAGTCATGGTCCCATTAGCCCCCCTCTAAGTTCGCCACTGGTAAATGCACTTTGAAAATTCGCCATTATGTACAGTCAGAGATGTTTAATACAGTTTATGGTCGGGTAATTACACTTACCGTAATCGTTCGGGTTAACGCCCTGGGCGGTTAAATTGGCGAACCCAAAAAATCGGGGGTGGGCGGTTAACCAGACATGGGCGCTTAAACGTGAAATTTCAAGAAATCAGG
>NMRA01000618.1:0-48604 GCA_002633005.1 Phoronis australis | reverse complement strand
CCACTAGGAGGCGCATCAGTAGTCGAAATCGTCGGAAAATCATCGTCAACTGTCCTCTACATAGTAAGCATATACATGCCAATTTCACAATCATCCTTTGAGCGGTTTGGTTTATAGAGGGGTGGACGCACAAAAACAGACTCGAAAACACTAAAAATGGCCACTAGGTGGTGCAAACTATGTCGAATCCATCCGAAAACGGGAGGATAGGTCATCTCACTGATAGGTGGCTACATACAAAATTTCATGAAAATCCGTTCAGGACTTTTGAAGATACAAAGGTAAGCGTAAGAAACTAAAATTGCCACTAAAGGGCACACCGGTAGTCGGATCCGTCTGAAAGTTCACACATGCCGTCCCATATGTGCCAAATTTCATGAACGTATGTCAAAGGGTTTTGGAGATAAAGCAGTGGACGACGGACGCCGGACGGACGCCGCCCGGACGGACGGACAGAGATGACGGCATAATGCGTCCACATATAAATATGTGGGCGCACAAAAATCACTTTTCTCTCTGAGAATGTCACTTTAATATTACATTTTGTCCCTCTTTGTTGCCATTTTAACATATTTTGAGTTCTCAACTGAACAGCCAGAACCGACAGCTGATCTGCAATGCACTCGCGCGTTCCATAACTAACCTATTTTAATGCCACACTTTTCCAATTTCAGACTTAAGTCCCAATAAAGGGAGCAGTTTTCTAACACCTTTGTTGACAAGCAGAAGGTTTGTAAGTTCTTGGTAACACAAAACGAGTGTTATCATGGTAAATGCCTAATGGCTGGCTTCATGATTAATTCGATCCAAATATTGAGGCACACACTTCGCACAAGGTCAGCCTTTTATAAAAGAACTGGGTACCAATCTCAGATTGGTTATGTCCAAATATACAACCTCGTGGATTTTAATGTATTATTAAAAATGTCCATGAAGAAAAGTCATGTTATTCATAATTCTGTAACATTCTTCTGTAAGTGAGTGATTTCAGAACAGGGACAACATCATTTTGTGAATCTGAAGAACAAAACTCTACTTTAGCCATTCCACAGGCTCATGCCAACCCCATACATTTCAGAAACCTCACTTTCAAGCCAATTATGTTGTGTCGCATCTTGTTTAATGCCCACTCCTTGATATTTCAATTTCTCGATAGTGTTCCGTTTCATCTAAAATTTGGTCTTACAACCCTGCTTCACAATTGCAAAATAAAGGTTTTATCATGTAATTATTAACAGCAGATGACTGCCTGGAAATAATTTGTACAAATTTCTCAATTAGTAACAACTATGGATGTATTAGGAGATGCTACATTTGTTTGCTAGAGTGAGCTACAATTCCTTTTCAGAAATAGACGTGAGGGACATAAGACCAAATTTCCGTCTTAAATTCTTAGTCACTTTTCAGGAAAAAGACCTCAAGGTGTTAACTCAAACATGTTCTGTAAACACTGAAAATGACTGTACTGTTTAAATCATTGAAACGTGCGCGTAGTCCCTAAGGTAAACGTGAATTCCTAAATTTTATCAAACAGGATGTACTTATCAACTGGTTACTGTTAAAATCACTCTAAATCGAATTAAAATAATCCATAACTCTGATTCACATATCCTTCCCACAACTCAAACACAGACAGAAGGCTAACTACTGGAAATGGATCATAAGTAACTAGTCAAGAGAAGAATTTCATAACTATTTCCTAACTGATCCATGGCCGACTTAAGTTCCACGACATACGTAACAATAATTAATGGAAACCAATTCAGGCAAATCATATTCTTCAAGTCTGAAATCATTGCACAACTATTTGAAAAGCAACTGAGTCAATGATTACACTACACCACCTATTGTACAAAATCTTAACTAGTGATCTGATGAACAAATGAGATGCGTGCAGTAACTCAAAATTCCCCAGTTTCAACAACACAGGGTAAAATACATGAAATACCAACACTGCTAAATTACCAAATTAAACGATTCCTAGCTTGCAAGGATATGGCCTAACTTTGATTCCTAGCTTGCAAAGATATGGCCTAACTTGGGATAAATTAGAAAAGGTAAAAGGTTTAAAAATTGTGGTGAGGAAGCCTACAGTCTGGCAAGCACTCGTATATCTGATTGATCTTCACATTACCTAGCGACAGAACTGTGACCACAGCTGTTGTTAAAAGACGAAAATCTTCCGAGACGGGATTACTCTCACAGTTTAGCCAGGAAAAGCCAAACGAACTCTCAAAAATTTCAATTTCTATTTCTTATAAAATGTCAAATTTCCACAAGTCGGATCCTATTGTACCAAAAGACATTAAATCTGAGTAAAGCAAAATCCAGCTTATCTCGTATTGAGGGGCATCGAAACCATGGATAAGCTTACCCAATTTAGGCGAGCACCCAACTTGTGTAAGCTCACTACATTACAAGAAAACCGCCACCAAAATAAAGCAGTGTCTCCTAATAGCAAACTAGAAAATCACTAGGTGTCGCGAGTGAAGCAAGAGACCTTCCTGTGGAAATGACCACATTATGGTGATTATGTGAGTGTCCCTTATCACAGGAACACAACCATGGTAACAAACTGGTTCATACTCTCTAGCTATTCAAATCTCAAAAAGACTTCTCTTCATTAGCAACACCTGCAGAATATCGAGTCGTCCGTTGACTTACCGACTCGGTCAGTTTGTGGGCCCTGCTTTGGTCCTCAGAACTGTCACATCGGCTTGAAGTCCTCGACTTGACACGTTTCGCTGGGGATGGCGACCTCTGACCTGCAGAAGTGATGGAGGGCGTGCGACGGATGAGTCCCTTGAAGTCATCACGGAATGAGAACGCCTTCCTCAACATTTTGTTGCGACCAGGAGACTCCTCCGCTAAAAGAGACAAAAGGTTAATACAAAACTACCGTAATTCTTCAATTATTGATAGTATAACTTCACTAATCTCACAACAACATAATCGCCAACATTGTCACTCCAATATTTTTCAGTCACATGGTGACGCAATTATATTTACAAACAAAATGTTGTTTAATGGCACCTCCACAAGACAAACAACAATGGCAGGACTGCAACACGACCTTTATTTTTGTTTGTGAATTTGACCAAATAAATTTCATGAGTTGACCAAATTGTGTGCTAAAACAAGAAAATATGAAGGGTAGATCTGAAGTTGGTGGCCGCGGATCTTAAGGCCATATGACTTGGCCACCTTTGCACTGTTCATATGAGGAACATAATGGACCCCCTTAATGCCTGGTGCAGTGTCATGCCCTCCAAGACCACGACCATGGCTGAACGTACTGTTACGTATTGTTACATCCCAACAATTTCAGACAAAAATAATTGTCAAAATTGACCTTTTCCATTTTTTATCAATTTTTCTCAATTTGTCTATATATATATGTATTGTACCTAACAGTAACTCCTATGCAAAAAACAACTTTGAAGGGAAACATCGGTTTTGGGGTCAAAAAACATGGGAAGCATAGATGTGTTGAAGGTTTCAGCTCTGATAAAATCTATGAAACATTAAAATATATTTTTGTGACTTCATTAGGAATTGCCGATTCAATAGATTTTAATTGGCTTCCAGGCCATCCGGAGGGGGGAGGGGGGTGGGTTAAATACTTGGTCATCACTTTGGTTGCACTGCTAGCAACTAAGAAATGGAATGTCTGCTGAGGTCCTGGGTTTGACTCTGCAGTGGGTTTGACTTTGCTGTGGGTTTGACTCTGTCATGGCTTTGACTCTTTCCTGGGTTTGACTCTGTTGTGGGTTTGACTCTGCCATGGGGACAACCTCAAATACATTTAGCATTGTCATTGATTAGTCAGATGTTAAAATATGCTTCCTGTAAATGAACATGGAGAAGATTTATTTAGCTAGGTGTCTAGACACAGACAATCAACTACATTAGTGTAAACAAGAAAGAGAATGCACTGGTCACCAGCAGGCCTTTATGCAGTGTATGTCCTGGGCATCCAAATGGAAGCCCTAGCACTAATGTGGATGCCCTATTTTCCAAATCCTGGATAAAGGCCTGGTCACCAGGCCTTCATGCAGGGTATATCCTGGTCACCTTAACTAGGAAGGAAAAGTTAAATGTTAATGCAAGGTTCTAAAAGTTCTTATTGACAAAAAAATTAAAATCTATGGAATTCGCCTACTTATCGATTTACGACTTGCCAACTGCTTAAATACCAATATTAGCAAGAAGAGCTGTTAGACCAACGGAATAGTCTGAAAAATGAAATCATGACCTCCGGCAAGAAAACCATAACTTTCGGCACTTTCCTTTTTATGTGTGAATTGTCACAAAGTTACCAAAACTTTTGACTTTTGAGGTATACCTGATTGTCCAGTTACATCATTGCTTGTTATTCACACTGAAATTCGCATGGTCAGAAAGATTTAACACTGGTATCCTTTGGAATATAATATACTGACACCTTAATACTTTAGCTAGTACCCAAACCTTGGCCAGTTTAAACGAGGCAAATCAAAATTAATTCACGAAGCTACAGTGGCGGTGCCTCAACACTCTTATATTCACATTTTATTCAAATCATGCTCTAGATATTGTGACAAAAATTCAACTCACTTGAGGTGCAATTCCAAACTTGCTTGCTGCCAACTAACTCAAGAAAAAATGCTCCTAAGACTGGTTCATAGGGCACTCACCTTGGATGACCTCAGATGAAGATTAACCAATAAACCTCCAAAGATTTACTTCACTAGGCATCCCAACTGTTTACCAATTCCATACCATGTGGTGAAAAACAGAAACCAGCTTGGATAACAAGCATTACTCCCTATAGCCCTATTAGTTACTGGCTACAACTAGGCACCTTGACAGCAGTTGTGGAGTCAGGTATCCCATATCTCTAAGAAGCTCAGCACTCTCAAACTATGAAAACTAGGAAGCCAGTGCCTCATGTATCACCCATTTCAACAAGAGGCTCGAGTCTAGCTCATTCAGAAAACCAAAGAGAACAGAACGTGAATCAAAAACTTAAAAAAGTAGAGCGAGACTCAATACAAATCTTCAACTAGAAAGCCTGAGAAGAAGACACTGATACATACAATGTCCGCACCAGCTCTAAAAAATCAAAGACTTTCAAGGACTTCCCAAATCTAAATCCAGTAGAAATTCTAGGACCATTTCAAGGCTATGTACTGTGCAAACATATCTTATATCTTCCCAATATCACAACAGAAATCTCGGTGCTATAACAACCACTCAAAAAGTCTGAAAATAACAGTAATGCACATAACAAAAATATGACTGCTGAGAATTTCAGCACTATCTCCAACTGGCAACCCTGTGAACAAACTCTCAATACACAACATGTTCTGGTAATATTTACCAATGGACGCCTAGCACTAGTGCCAACAGTAATCCAGAGAATAACTCCAAATACACCACAACACTATGTATGCTTGTAATATTTACCAGAGGATGACTCAAACAATAGCTCCAACTGGAAATCCCAAGAAAATCTACGCAATACACATATGGCACACCTTCCAAAGACTTACTGAGGAAACAATCCCAGTGGGGTGAATTCATGAAATGGAAAAAATCTTGTCAGTTGCACACACAGAAGCATACCAAACAAGCCTCCATAGTTATTAGCATACCAGATGAGGTTATTTATAGTTACAGTGTTCAATTTAATACCCAGAATAGCCAGTCTACAACTTATTTATAGACTTTGTGATGCATATACTGTTCAAGGTGGTATAATCGAATTATAGTACTACTTCTGCAAGTACATGGTGTAGTACATTTGCCAAAATGCAAATGGCAGGAAATAACGCCAAGCCTATAATGGCTGCGTGCATGTACACAGTGTAATCTCACCTATTCAGGAAACAATATGGCTGACTAAGAAAATTGTATTTTATCATTTTTCCATGAAACATGTAGAACACTAAATTAAATGCTTTTACATATTCAAAACAGCATTTTGAAAATTTGTGAGCATTGACATCAATGTTTGACACCTTTATGTAATTATTCTTTCGAAACTAGTCAGATTTTACTATGTACATACACATTCCCAAAGGAAGGTAATGGCTGCACAAATTTTCTCTGTACTGTGGCTGGTTTCTATCAGTGACCACTGCATACTCTACATTTCAAATGGTGTCTGTTGTAATGGCTTATGCTGTCACTAGTGTCTAGTAACATCATTACTGTTCTGAGTAGTTTTGATTTAACAAACAGTTGGGTTGTTTCCGAAAACCCTAAGAAACTCTTAACTAAATATAACACCACTTTCCAAAATTCTTTGAAAATGTCCATTTATATTTGTTCAATTTCAAAATTGAAACCAACGCCAGATAATCACCTTTTTAATGCACCCATAAGTATGTCAAATAAAAGTTTCTCAGAACAACTGTTCAGAATGTAACAGGAGTTGTCCACTTATTTAATTAAAAAATAACTGCCAAATTTCTAATGTTCAAAGGCCGGTTATCTTGCTACACATTGGAACCTTCGTTAAATGATATCAGCTCACTGAAAGACAACATATTTAATGTTTATGTTCATCTTTGCTGCAAAACTTAAACTTCACATGTCCACCATACTGAGTGTTAAACAGGGGAAGAATTACCAATTGTCTTCTGTGCACAAACCCAAGCCATACAGTACTAGACACATGTAGCGTATTTCCAACTATTCCGAACATGGCAGATCATGCTACTTTTTGAATCAGACTGGCGAGGGTCCCGTTTCCACACCTTTCACAAGTCCTTAAAACTGAGGAAAAGACTAACCCAAAGACATGAAGTCCCCAAGGGTTCTGGAACAGGTAGCTCACTACACGACTGCCACCTAGTGGTAGGCAGGGGTAACTAAATGTTGACATTAGTTCCTCATACATGAAAGTGCGTTTGATAACAAACACGGACAAACCAGTGGCACACAAGCATGCGTCAGAATGGAACGATTGAGAGATTTGAGTATGGATATCATGTTACAATACCAGAGAGACCATGACAAGCATAAATCAAGGAAATAAAAACTTTAACAGGAAGAAATCGAGCAGTAACAAAGAGTCCATACTACACTGTGTGTAAAATCAAGTGAAGTTCCTGATTGAAACACTTTCCTATTGAAGTACTGGGAATGAAGGAAATGTGAAACAAAATAGACATTAGTCATTGCAAGAAAACAACAGTTTTACTTAAGTAAGAAATATTCTATTAAAAAGCTTTAAGTCAATAGGTTACATTCTTAGTGATTTTTCTTAAGGTTTTGTAGCATGTACACCAATAAAACTAAATGTTCTTAAAATCCTTGATGATCACAGAATGTCACCACAACCACACACATAATTTCTATGTTCCTGATCATGTGCCTGCTTTTTTTCAAAACGAAATCTTGATCTTTCACGAAGATCGCCATAATTTCAACAAACATGCACTTTTTATTACCAATAAAACAAATTGTATGTCTTTATTAGACATTAGCTATAAAGGTGTGTCTGTGGTTTTCTTTTAAGGCCTTTTAGTCAGGGAATTCTGATGACAAAAACGAAGACTGAAGAATATTTGACAGCCAAGCTCCACTATTAAAAGGCCTCGATATCCTTCCACAGATAACAGAAGAAAGAAATTGAACTTGCAAGTTTAATACGAAAAAAATGTTTGTGGAAAGTACATATAGATAATTACATGGCGAAGTTGTTATTCCCCCGTTCTCAAGAGCCCGAGTGGATTTTGGAGAATTATCGCCCGAGGGAATAACGTCCCTCGGGCGATAATTCTCCAAAATCCACTCGGGCTCTAGATAAGGAGGATAACGGCTGAGAACATGTAATAATCTATTAATACCACATACTTATTACTAAGCGGGAAACATTACAGTGAATCGATTTATCTTTTCCGACTCTCCTCGGCTTTGTAACTACTTTCTATGTCAAAGGCCCGGGGTCGGAGGTCGTGACCTTTTAAGAAAAGCCGGGCTATTTTTGTCAAATAATGCTTTTACTCAAAACCAATTGAAAACTTAAATAAAAACGAAATAAATTGAATTGATAAATTAAGGTTTACAAACCAGTATAGCTCAAAACACACTTTTTTCATGCTAAGCTTTGACCAGGAAATTATCGGTCTGCTAAAGTAGGTTACCACTGGTAACAGAATATAATTCTCAAGTCGAAGGATCCCGACGACACGATACCCACATTCAAACTGGAGATCGGTGATTTACAAGTAAGAGGACATAAGAAAAAAATTTCACTTAATTAAGATATCGTTTTTATGGAAATTATGTGTCTTATTTCTCATAGCGTATAAGTACAGTACAATGCGGTTTGTTGAACATGGGATTATTGCGCGTGCTCATTTAAGTATTCTATTTTCACTCTTGATGACGTCAGTCGCTGCGTGGTGTAGTGGTAAAGTCGGTGACCAGCAACTCCAGGGTTCCGGTTTCGACTCCGTCTTTGGTTTCCCACCAAAACATTATCTCACTAGTGAAATAACTTTATGGGTTATTACACAGTTGTATCTGCCATTTGACACTAATATTGTGGTATAAAGTAACCTATGTTATAATAGCTTATAAGCAAAAACAATCTTGTGATCAAAAAAATCTAGGATTCGCTTTCGTGCAAGTGAGATTTTGTGGTCATAAAATTTTAAAACATCTACTTTCAAGAGTACATTGTTAATACTTAGAAAGTAATTTAACAAATCCAACCCTTGGCAACCAAGGTATCCCATATAACTTTAAGAATGTTGCTTTTCACATATTATGGACTGTAACCATAACAGATAATAAAAAGCAGCATTTTTCACATGATCTCAGACATCTCAAGCAAAGAAGTGCCAATCTTTCACGGTCGTCTGCAAACAGGATGTTTGACTGCACACTAGGTTGGAAACTAAAGAGGGAGGGGTAGTACATTGAAGTATGGCAACCCCCAAAAACAAAACAGTTGACTTGCAAACAGTGACTTCAACAGACAAAAAGCTTTCAAGACAAAACACAACACAAGCTTTCCAGGCAGCCTTCAAATACAAGGGGGATAATGACAAACATGGGGCAGCATAATCTTGAATGTGCATGTAACATGGGTGTTCAGACTACAAGACCACCCAAATTTTATAAGGTTTAACAAGACCTTAGGGAATTTCAAATTAGGCTAATTTCAGAAGGTTATACCTCAGAAATGACTAATCAGATTCATATGATCTTCAGATTTACATATACTAGCCTTATGCACTGTTCCCCAAAATGCTGTGAGGAATCTTTTTAACAAGTTCTAATTTTGCATTAGGGGCCTTTTCTGATTTGATGAAGAAACTCAGAAGTTGCACAAAATTAAAAAATCTGTGAAACATATACTGATCACATTTATACAATTTGTTCAGTTTAATGATACTATAACTGTGCTATGAACTTAATATAGTACATTTCTATTTCCTTAAATCTATCACCTGACACAATCAATGAGGGATTGGTATAAAGTTCAACGTTTTCAAACTTTAAAAATGCTTTCAATTTTCAGAAAATATGTCATTAATTTTATAGAGCTAATTTCTACAGTGTTCTACATATTTAGTTAAATGTGAATGATTTGTGATTAGATTACGTTGAACCAACTTGCTTCGCCATAATCTTTGAAATTCATTGTTTCTGTTCATGTTTTGTGCGGAACTCGTTTTGAGAGTTAACGTTCTTAGTTAATGAGAACACCATGGAGCAAATGTAGATAATCGATTACTTCAAAAGAAACATTCATCGCCAATAACTCGATTTATTCAACTATGAAGATGGCAACTCCAAATATACAGGTCTTCCTCTATTTCGCATACAATATGGCGGACACGTGAGATTTTGTTTTGTCAGATTTCTTCACAAAAATAAATATTAAGAACAATTCAGAGTGTTCTTAAATTGATTTCCGTCATAAAACAACATGTAGTTTCTAATTTTTTGCAGATTTTCTGTACTGAACATATCAAAACATACACCAGTTTTTCTAATATTTGCAGTAAAATAATCCAGACTTAACTTGAAAAATAGAAAAATGATAATTATCTTTGAGCAAAATGAGAAAAGAATTACAATAGGGCTGAGTGGGACTGGCCTTTATCCACCATCTACCAAGTCTTTTGATTTTTTGTTTCTTTTTGGCAGATTTGAACAACCGATATACTTCTTCACAGGGTAGGCCAAGTTGCACAAACTCTTGCATTATGTGATGGACAATCTAAAGTCTCTGGAATCTTCTAAATTTTTTTCTTCAAGCAATAGCACTACGACCAAGTGTCAGAGTTGAAGAAATTAGATGTTGACAAAAACGGAGATTGATGTCTGTCGTTTGATTGTTAAATAAAAAAATCTAAGACCCGATTATATAAAAAATCTAAGGCCCAATTCCATTAGAAAGAAGGTAAGAATATAACTCAAACAAAAATCCATTTCAAAGAAATCTTCAAAAAATGGCGTTCCCATAATTCTCAGTAATTCTGTGGCGTCTTATGACATGAATAATGATTATTCGTTCATCGAGGATTCAGAAAAGCAATGTTTGCTGATTGAACATGCACAGTTGAAAAGTAATTTGATGAAAGGTCATCCACTTCACAAAGATTGGTTACTGTCTGAACGTTCAGCTCTTAGTGTTTTAGTTATAAAACCTACACAAAATGCCCAAGGCAATACTACCCAACAGGTAGGGTTAAAATGCATGTGTAATCTAACACTTAGACAATAACATCATCAAGCGGCAGTAATCACTTATAAGGCTCCTGCATTTTGGGAATCAGTTTGATGTCTGTTATTTAATGGTAACCAAATGACCGACCCTTGTGACTCTAGTGCAGTCCACACACAATCTTACCCTAGAACAGGTTAGTCTTGGAACGAGTTGCCCCTTAGTTTGGAGGTTGTGTGGACGCTATTTAAACTAGTGCAACTTTCCCCACTTGTGACAAATAACTCCACCATATCAAGGTAGGCCACCTTGTTCTAATGTAACTTGTGTATTGAGGAGTCATAAATTCAAGATGGCCAAGTACAAGGACTTATTGGTACACCGTCAATTTATTTGCTGTCAAAGTTGGAGCGAGAGGTTTTCCTGGCTCTTCATTATGGACTGTTATCGGTAATACAGGTTTACCACCGTGTAACAAGAACCGATTTGTATATGTACTGCAGCTATGGTGGCGTGAATGTAGATTTGGTGGAGGAGAAATGAAAAGACCAGGCAGAGTCCCTTCAAGTGACCAATCGTTTTCTAAAGTCTCCTCCTAGCAAGAGGCAGACATCCATCCAGCATTAGTTGGCCTTATTTGGTACCGGTGGGTGTGGGCCACCCTCACTTATAGTGAAAAGAAGTTAGAGGCTTGAATCACTAGACGTGAAAGTCTTCTTCTGAAGACTGCGTCTGGCGTTGCAATCTTTTTGATTGTTTGACTTACCACCTTCTTCAAATAGGCTTGTGTGATGGAAATATTTTATGTGTTGTAAAATTTAACAGAAAAAAATGTTTTTGTACAAATAAAGTCAAAATAACTATAAAAAGATGCAAAATAAGCAGAAACTGCAAATGAAAACCCTAGTTACATACAGTTGGGTCTTCTTTTGCGTCCAGTATATGCATTAACTATTCATTGTCAAGCACACAGCGACAACTTCCACTTTACCCTATTTATCGGATATGTGAGTGCGGGTTCTCTACTTAAGTGGGGTAAGTTGCAATAGTGCAAGTTGTTATCGGGCAGGCTGCGACTGGACGGGACTTATTACCGGTCAAGAACATAAAACTTCTTAAGTTCAAAAAAGGAACAAGTTAGCAACACCCAATACTTCAGTGAACATTATAGCATGTCTTTAATAGATCAGACAATCACTGTGATAAGGATAATACACACTGCCTGATGCCTATAATCACAGAGGCAAAATGGTTTTTAACAGCATTAAGGATCTATTTGTGTAGCCAGTATTACATTATGTCTTGCTCGTTCATATAATTTGGTAAACAGCAAATACATGAGCCATCAGATGTGGGAAGCCATTATTATCTTTCGCACCTGATGTTAAAGCTAACAACACTGATAAAGTCTTTACAGGTCCAAAACTCATCGCATCAAGACATTAAAAACACATTTTGGAAGAAAGCCTATGGCATTTACTGCTACTATATATATATATATATACTTATTAGATCAGCTTCTCCATTTTTAAGATATTTTTCCTGAGTAAAAGACCCGGAATCTAAGAGATTAAACGTAAAAACCTCAAAATGCTCTCCTTTCATTAGTTCTTTCCAATGTGTTATCACTGCAACCCTCGCAGCGCTTGAATTGGCGGCCTGCAGGTCACCAATGCGATCTCAGATTGTGTTTGGGGACCTGGGAAAATTCCAAGTCACCAGGAAGTCACTGTTGAGAGTATCAAAGTCGGACAATAATTCCCTTTATTGGTGTTTCAAAGTTCGTTTGGACTTCCAAACTTTAAATTGACTCAAAAAAGTTCAGTTGACTTTGTGAAATCATTTACCACCACACTTAAATTACGATTGGAAGTAAGTAAATAGAAGTCACAACTGTTCCGCAAAATTCACACCACCAGTCCATGCAGTTGTCTGCATTCCATTTTTGTTTGCCAGTGGGAAAACTTGAGATACAGAATGAAGGTGCATAGATCTACACTTACGCCATCTACGCGTAGAATCAGCAGAGTTGGTGGCACTACGAGGCCATTCATCCATTTTTTGGTTGACAAACTTCTATACGCCAGACAGAAGGATGTCAGGAAACTTCAGAATTGATTTCGAAGACAGAAATATTCAGTTTTGGCGGCCTCAGATTTCATTTTGTGACGTGGGATTTTTGACAGGTAGCCAAATGGGACATGGCGTGTTTAGCTGAGCGTCGTGCGCTGCCTCACGTGTCTCTCAAGTATCAGTTGTTTGTTACACGAGAAGTGACTCAAGTCAGAAATTTAGTCTTATGCTATTTCTATACTGTATGAAGTATCAAAGAGGTTGTGTGGATCAATGACATGAACTCTCCTTGGAACATACACCGAGAGTCAGATACAGGTTATCTGACTCATGGTACGGGGCCTTGCACACAATGTCTACAAAGACCGACAGAGGGCGACGCAATTTTCACAGGGAAAATTATTTCACACTACTCTCAAGTTCCGATAGTTGTAGAGACAGCATTAATAGTATAGACCGGAAATTTTCAAGATTCCTAGTAATAGTAGAGAATGGAATAATAGTATAGACCCGACATTTTTGCCACTAGAAGAGTAGAATAACAGTATAGACCGGAAATTTGCAAAAAAATAATAATAGTATAGAATGGAATCAATGGTATATATGGCAAATTTGTGGAAGTTTAAAAATAGTATAGACTAAAATAATAATAATGATTGCATATTTGCGTAAAATGTAAAATGTTCGCGACAGAAGCAAACTGGCATGGCTCGTGCATGACTCAGTTGACAAGTCTTCTAACGTACAACTCTTCATTGCGCAAAAAGGTATACATATGATGGGTTTGTTGCTACTAATGAGAATACATACTTGGGAGTCTGATCATTTAAGCTTTGAAATGTACAGTTGTATAGTAAACGAATAAAATCTTTTTCATGTACATGTTATTACAAGTGACTTCCGTGTGTACCATGGAATCGTATATAATCTTTAAAATTGCTAAATTGTTGGGAGTGTCTCGTGGTCTAGTGGTTAGGACTGTGAGTTCTCACTTAGGCAACCAGGGTTCGAAATTCGGTGTCCAAAAAAATTTTGAGTTACAAAATTGCGTTCAAGAAATGAGTTAGGCAATGACCATCGCCTCTGTTGGCCCGAACCAGAGGCGATGCAACTCCAATAGGCGCTCTGTTCGCCGGAAACATTTCGGCGAATTATGCCTCGCACCGACTAAACCATCAAAGTCACGTTGTTATAAATACCTTTTGCGCATAGAGGAACACCTTAGGAGGTTGTCGATGTGTTTAATTCCTTCCAACTCGAACAAATACTCCAGTTATCAAACTTTTTCTTCGAGCAGTCCCTATTTCAGTTCCCAAAATCGTCAACATTTCCACTCGGCGCACGCCAAAAGATTCTTTTAACCAGGCCGAACGTCAGAAGTTGCGGTCCTACCGGTGAACTTTGAAAGCTGAAGTTCCCGTCCTTTGCGTAAGTGCTGCCAAGAACCAGCCGTGCATTTGCCGTTAAACATTAAAATATCAAATATGTCCACAAACACTATTAAATGTCATATCAACAGCATTTATTTTTATCAAATGCAAACAATAATTCATTGAAATAGAATCAGTTTCAAGTAATGCCAATTAAAGACAAGTATAAGTGGTGGCATTTTGGAAACAAACATTTGACTGACAAGACCGCAATGGCTCACCTTTAGCCTATTTAAAAATTGAGGTCATGAAGTCACATCACCTAGCGAGCGCGGTAAAAATTGGAGCGTGCGCAGTATAAAAATGTTGAGTTCACGATTTTGGGAACTGAAATAGGGACTGCTCGAAGAAAAAGTTTGATAACGGGAGTATTTGTTCGAGTTGGAAGGAATTAAACACATCGACAACCTCCTAAGGTGTTCCTCTATGCGCAAAAGGTATTTATAACAACGTGACTTTGATGGTTTAGTCGGTGCGAGGCATAATTCGCCGAAAAGCTTCCGGCGTACAGAGCGCCTACAGGAGCTGCATCGCCTCTGGTTCGGGCCAACAGAGGTGATGGTCACTGCCTAGAAATGAGTAAGAAACAGCCAACTCCGAATGTCATCTTGACCAAATAATTGTGGAGGAGTGGAAAAACCATCTATAATTAATAAACGGAGAGACCCAAATAAGCTTTGTACAGACTGGATAAAGAGTCTGAAATAAATCGTATATATATATGGCTATTCGGAACTTGAGAGTAAGTTCCAGACGTTGTGATTGAAAATTTTTCGCATACAGTCCTGAAATTCAGCTCAAACCCAGGGATCCCAGGTTGCAAAAGTTTGATGATCAAAAAATCAGTTGTAGCACCAGTATTCTCCAAATAGACAAGGTAAGACGGTGCTGGCCTGTGGTGCCAGAGTTTGAATATCCAATGGCCCATGTCGACTACCAATAAAGTGAGTTGGTGAAAACCTGAACTCGCACTTCCAAATTCCATGTACCAGATGTTAAACAGAAGCTTGTACTGACAAACACAATAGACTCAAACAAACATTCCACCGATT
Source organism: Phoronis australis (assembly GCA_002633005.1). NCBI lineage: Eukaryota > Metazoa > Phoronida > Phoronidae > Phoronis > Phoronis australis. The sequence continues at coordinate 33,377 of NMRA01000618.1, read as the reverse complement.
GCAATTTATTTGAATTTCCTACACTTATATCCATTTACTAAAAATCATTGGCTTGCTAATTTTGCATTAAAATATGGTAAGAGCGACGATTCCGGCAGGTAAGTGTCGAGTGTTGGTGATTCTGCAGATCAGGGCATTTGACCAGATTGGATAATTAATACCCTGGACTGCTCATGTTCTTGGCGAGCGCAGTAAAATAGGAATGCGCATACATGTAAAAACGGCCAGTTGCCAATTTAGCCAACTCAACAAAGGACTGCTCCAAGAAAAAAGTTTGATTACAGTTGGAAGGCAAAAATACATCGACAGCCACTTAAGCTGTCCCACTATGAGCAAAAAGGTACTTATAACGTGACAGCACTGGTCGGATATAGCAACCCTGATTTTGAGAACCAGGCAATCACTGAATAACGGGCGCATTATTTTAGTTCTTGATGAAATGGATTCTCAAAATCAGGGACAACTACATCCGGCCAGTGCCTATTGTGACTTTGATGTTTTAGCCAGTGTGAGGGATAATTCGCTTCCTATAGGAACTTCACCATCTCTGTTAGGGCCCGCTAGAGACAGGACAGGGGTCACTATGTTTTGCTCGACTTTTAACCCAGATCATTCCAAACCAACATATTTATGCAGCTTTACACCTAGGCTTGGCAGTGGGTGTCTAGCAAGAGATCAGCCACAAGATCACTCAATACCTGATTTAATTAAATGAACAATCAATCAATACTGATTGAACTATTCGATCAGTGACATCTTGACAAGCAAGACGAACGACTGAATTATCGGATCAGAGGTCCGAGACCGAGGAGTTGTATAGTGGAATGAAAGAAGCGACCTGTTACCTGACATACCTGATTTCGGACTCTTTGACATGATGGTGTTCTAATAGCCTCACTGAACAACTCTGCCTCGCTCCTTACAGCGATACAACATGAAAACAGGGGGGCCCTGACGCATGGCAACTCCGCCTTGTTGACTTCGTGCCCCTGATTATGATGAGTCAAAACGAGGTCACGTTCTACGACGGAGTAAATATTTTCGGGAGATCAAAATAGTACAATGAAAAGCACAATGTCTAGCCTATTGAAGCTTTGATCATAATAATGCTTAATTCTAGGTAATCAAAAATTTTAAAGAGGTGATTTTTCTAATCAGAATGCTGAATAAAAATTTTTGAGAACATTTAATGTTATGAAAACGCAGAATTCATTATCACTTGAGTCTCCCTAAAAAGCGTTTTACAGCAGTCTGGGAATGTGCTCGGGTTTTATATCGGTTTACATTTCAGACAATAACTGCTATACCACTTACAGTTTCTGTCAACTACGAATTCGAAACTGTTTACTTTCTACTTGCAAATTACTACTGAATCAAAGACGACCTCGGATTGAATACGAAAGCCTGGGCAAATTTTGGTACCCGCGGTAGATATTTTATTGCTGCCGCGAGTACCAAGGAACTTGAGACGTTTCCTGTCCACTTTAAAAATGTTAAAATACATTGGAAAACAACTCTAACTTTTCAAATAATACTAAATCAATCATACGCAACACGTTTCAATATACAAGAGATCTTATTTTACTGTACAATAACCGGGTCACTGGTTATCGCTCCAATCGAAATTTCTGTTTTTCTGAATACCCATTGATTTGTTATTGATTTCAAGATGGCGCTGAAACAGGCAGTGAATCAAAGTGAGTAGAGTTTTCTAATTCAGCCTGTTGTCCTCTTTAACATTGAAAAACGACAACTTATCTGTATCTCCCTGAAATTTTGTCAAAGGAAGTTTAAAATAATGTTATCCGAGCATATGTTGTCTTAGTGTTGCTGTTTTTATAGTGATGTTGACGAGGGCGTCATCTGCTTGAGTTTGTTTTGTTCCGAGTCTGAGACCGTGAGGGAATCTGAGGCGGTTTTGTGGAGTATTTCTCACTGGCACTGGATTTTCCTTGTGAATGCACACGTCACTGGACTTGCTGCCTGTCTTTTACTCTGCCAAAAATTACTATGGACGTAATGAAAGTTTGTGAGTCAATTAACATCAATATCGTGAACACAACATTGAACAATCGAAACTTCTGACTCGTACTTTTGACCTATTGTCTTCCACTGAAAAAGGCACAGGCGTCGTCAACTTCTGATCATCCCCAGTACACTATATATACACACGCACAACTATTTAATTTTACTAAAATATGAAAAAAGTTGTTAGTAGTTTTGATTTGTAAGTGTTAAAAGAGTGAATGGGAGGCCTTAGCTTCATTTCAAAGTTAACCTAGGGAGTTCATCATTCTCAGCATTTTCATAAAACAAGCTGGCCAGATTTACTGTATAGTAATGCCTGTACCTCAAAACTTCGTCAAACCTGGCCAACATGGGGTGGAAATCGTCGGCAGCGTCGGTTAGAGTCACCGTCAATTCCACCCCATGGGTGTATTGCAACATGATAGATTCAGCCTCAAAAATGAGGAGCAGGGATCAACACTAACGGTTGCCCGATTGCCCGTGTACATGTAGATTTTGCGTCGGGCAAGGGGAATTTGAAAAGTACTTGCCCGATGGACAAGTTAAAAAGCTGGCCGCATAGGCAAGTAGGTCCAAAGATTGTCTGCTCGACATTTGCTCCAAAGTAACGAACCCCGACACAAGCCTATAAAACGTCGAAAAAGCCCCTGTGGCCGTCAAAGAAACNCAATCATACGCAACACGTTTCAATATACAAGAGATCTTATTTTCCTGTACAATAACCGGGTCACTGGTTATCGCTCCAATCGAAATTTCTGTTTTTCTGAATACCCATTGATTTGTTATTGATTTCAAGATGGCGCTGAAACAGGCAGTGAATCAAAGTGAGTAGAGTTTTCTAATTCAGCCTGTTGTCCTCTTTAACATTGAAAAACGACAACTTATCTGTATCTCCCTGAAATTTTGTCAAAGGAAGTTTAAAATAATGTTATCCGAGCATATGTTGTCTTAGTGTTGCTGTTTTTATAGTGATGTTGACGTGGGCGTCATCTGCTTGAGTTTGTTTTGTTCCGAGTCTGAGACCGTGAGGGAATCTGAGGCGGTTTTGTGGAGTATTTCTCACTGGCACTGGATTTTCCTTGTGAATGCACACGTCACTGGACTTGCTGCCTGTCTTTTACTCTGCCAAAAATTACTATGGACGTAATGAAAGTTTGTGAGTCAATTAACATCAATATCGTGACACAACATTGAACAATCGAAACTTCTGACTCGTACTTTTGACCTGTTGTCTTCCACTGAAAAAGGCACAGGCGTCGTCAACTTCTGATCATCCCCAGTACACTATATATATTTATATATATAGCTGGTCCACACGCACAACTATTTAATTTTACTAAAATATGAAAAAAGTTGTTAGTAGTTTTGATTTGTAACTGTTAGAAGAGTGAATGGGAGGCCTTAGCTTCATTTCAAAGTTAACCTGGGGAGTTCATCATTCTCAGCATTTTCATAAAACAAGCTGGCCAGATTTATTGTATAGTAATGCCTGTACCTCAGAACTTCGTCAAACCTGGCCAACATGGGGTGGAAATCGTTGGCAGCGTCGGTTAGAGTCACCGTCAATTCCACCCCATGGGTGTATTGCAGCATGATAGATTCAGCCTCAAAAATGAGGAGCAGGGATCAACACTAACGGTTGCCCGATTGCCCGTGTACATGTAGATTTTGCGTCGGGCAAGTGGAATTTGAAAAGTACTTGCCCGATGGACAAGTGAAAAAGCTGGCCGCATAGGCAAGTAGGTCCAAAGATTGTCTGCTAGACATTTGCTCCAAAGTAACGAACCCCGACACAAGCCTATAAAACGTCGAAAAAGCCCCTGTGGCCGTCAAAGAAACTCCCGTCTTCGAATGAGCACCGAAAGGAAAATAGAACGAGTGTGATGCAGCGTGCACAGATGACGCCCGCGGTCAAATCCTTTCGCTTCTCTGAACGTGTCCTGCAGTTTCTGAATAAGTTGTCATGTGATACTATTGATCGTCTGCACTCTGGCAAAACGTCCAAACAAGGCATTGATTTAGTTTCTAAAAATGAGTTTGGGAAGAATCAAATCAACAATATTAAACGAAAAAAGTGCAGTAATGGGTTCCGTCATGGGAAATTAGGTTTCCTGGCATGCGAGACAGTGAACAAGGGATGACATGTGATTTTTGCTGGCGTTTACCCATGTACAGCTGGAAGAATCGCGTTCGTCGGCAGATGTAAGTCATACAGAGAAGCACAAAAGCTAAAAAGTGGTGAATGATTGACCACGTAACTGGACAGCAGTTTTAAAGGCCTGGTATTTATTCAGGGGTAATTCCAGAGGAAATTCTTATGAATTCCCGGCTCCCGGTGGCGACTCCCGAAAGAAGTGGAATATGGTCTTCAGGATTGTCGCTCTGAAGGGTGACTTTTTCGCGGTCTATCTATTTTTCAAAAATGTAATTATTTATTGAAAATAAAAGTACATGTGGCATTGTTAAAATTTGATTTTAATTTAATACAAGGTACTGGTGACCAAAACTGTGCAAGATTTTTACGGATAGCAAAAATTCAAATTCAGGTTAAGCAACACCTCAAGTTTAATGCATGAGGGCGTATAAACTGATGAATTCACAGAAATGTCTAGAGTTCATGTCCTAGCTCATTTCGGCACCTGTGAACGTGAGACAATGGTTCAGGTCAATAGTTACTCTTCTAATTTGTCTCTCTAGTGTTTTGACACACCTTATAAATAATTTGTTCTATAAGAAGAATCGTTAAAAATAACAACTCGTATATAGCATTCACGACACAAGAGGAGGCTCAGTACAGGCAGCCCTACGGTAACACATTACCTAGGTGTGCACATGCACGGTGCTATTTGGGATTGTACTTGGGGCAAGTGAATTTGTTGTTCGGGCAAGTAAAAATTTCAACTACTGGCTTAAAGTGTTAATGTTGAGCCCTGAGATATCTGGGCTGTTGCATCATTAAGGTCCTGTAACACCACACTTGATCTCAGTATGTTAGAATCTGTCTCAACACTCTGATGAAGTGCCCTGGGCACTGTGAAAATGCGCAGTGTTGTCCATAAACTCATCTCGAGTGTGACCCCGGCCTGTTACTGGTGGAGGGTACAACTCCTAGTCAGTTCCAAAAAAGTTTTCACCCGCTTTGGAGGTCCAGTTGAGAAAGTCTATTTTGATTTGACACTGTGGTGCCATAGAATCACTGGGAAATATAAATGCGTGAATTGTGTTGCGCCTCCATGACGTGAATTATTAAAGTAGTGATGACGTACTAGTTGTGGTTGACAACACTGTGGCCTGTTATCTATTGATTATGATGGTGCGCACAAGTGTGTATGTTAAAGGATATTTGGTAAGAAAGTAATTTATTAAAAATTACCAGTAGCATGGATCTGAACCTGATAGCGCTGCAAAAGTGTCCAGATGCTCAACTGCTAAACCAAATCTTACGCGTGAAGGAACGGAGTATGTCAAGCATAAAAATTATCTACTAGTAAACTCGCCAGCCTTATTTCTGCAAATGTCTGGTGAACAACGGTGGCACTTGGTGATTTGTAGTAAAATGGCAAAAGTGACGGATTGTGTTGTTTTATGAAAGCTAATTAAAGTCTATCCCAGCCTGTAATATCTACAAAATTGCGTTTTCTGTCATAAGAAAATGTCCCTTAAACTCAGTTATAAATATTGAAAGTATCTTTACTGTTGACTGGTTTAGAAATAACTGTGCGTCGAATTGACTTACCAGTATCTTTTACACAAATGTGTAATAGATGTGCCAAAAGCATAATTATTTAAACTAAAAATCTATACAACACTGTGTGTCATGTGATTTCAATATCTTCAATATCTATTTGATATCAATATTGCCAAAAGTCACCTTCATTGGTTTTAACATTTTAGTCCTAACCGACCAAGTACCGTGAAATGCACCTCTAATTTAGTACTAGTAGCTATCTTAAAGAAATCGCACAGGATTCGAATGTAATACTAGCAAAGTGGCAGAATGATTGTGCCTTTGCCAATTTTGCTTGTAGGCTCTGACACATGTTAAAAACGTATTGTTTTTGCTTACTGAAATTAGTTTATCTCAAAGATATACTTGAAAATTGTCGACTCAAATGATTAGAGTGATATGAAATGATAGTGGTATGTGGTAAAGTCAAGTGAGGCCATGCCATTCCTGTCTGTGGGTGTTGTGATCGCTGTCTATCAGTGGTTATGTTATCAACTGCCTCTTGGTGACTGATCTATTGTATACCTTCGCTTTTCTCCTTTTAGTTGAGAGGGGCTCTTCCATGTAATGTTTAATATGGTTTTAAAACACATGTACTGATTGAAAACTCGTAGTGATTTTCCAGAGGCTTTGCTCACCAGAGGGAATGGTGCCTATACCTTTTGGTAAATGTGTTCTCCAACGAGCTTCCCCCTACTACCAACAGAAGGCACTGGCATCTTTCCCTCAGAACTTTGCCTTTCATTGTCCCACTGATATTCCTTGGCCCCTATTTAACAGGTTTTTTATTTGGTTGCAGAGGTGATGGCCGACGTGATCGGTGTCAAGAAGAAAGACGACTGGAAAGTGTTGGTTGTGGACCATCTGAGTATGAGGATGTTGTCAGCATGCTGTAAGATGCACGAGATCATGTCGCAGGGCATCACATGTGAGTGAGGGGCAGAAAAGGGCATGAGAAGCTAGGGTGACCCTGTAATAGATGTTCGGGGTAGAAGACTGTTACAATGGTGTCCACCTTCTGTAAGGGGCACAAGTCATGTCTATGAAGATCATCTTTAGAGATTAGTGGGTAGAAAGGGGCAAGGGGTGGTGTAAGGGTTATCAAAGAAGTGGACCGAAGTTTGACGACTGATTAAGTGTTAGAATGTCAGTGCGCCGCGTGATGCACGTGAGTATTGCAGCACTGGAGATCCCAATGTTTGCATGATGCACGTGAGTATTGCAGCACTGGAGATCCCAATGTTTGCATGATGCACGTGAGTATTGCAGCACTGGAGATCCCAATGTTTGCATGATGCACGTGAGTATTGCAGCACTGGAGATCCCAATGTTTGCATTTAGCAAAGAGTTGCGTCAAAGAAGCTAAGATCATTAAGATCACTCATTTACCGCTATAAGATTGGTCCCACCTTGCTCTTTGCTCAGATAAGAAGTGATATTTGGTCTTGCAAAAAGAGCTGACAGTTTGTTATTCCTTGACGTTGTGTCCGCAAGTAAAATGACACACCACGACAAGTCAACTTGGAAAGCTTGGTGTTAAACAATAACAAAATGTCAGTTCTGTCTAGGCTTAGAAGTCATGCTCATTTTGACTAAAGAACACTTTGAGACCATTGTCATGATGGGAAGTGGACTAAATCATTTTTGTGACGAAAGGCAGTTTTCTGACTCTTTAAGTGTTCAGTTTTTGCTTTGTGTCTTTTGATTTTACATAATCAAAACAGTTTCCACTTTGGGTTATACATACTATTCTCCCCATGCACTTCTAAAACGTGGCCATCTTGTTTTTCAGTGGTTGAAGACATCAACAAGAGGCGAGAATCGCTTCCCAAACTGGAAGCAATATATCTGATAACTCCCACTCAGAAGGTAAGTGGCACTCCACACATTACTTCGTTCTCTGATTGGGTCTGAGGCTATGGAAAACGCTTGAGTTACGGTTTATGTAGGACCCTATTGACAAGTGTGTGTATTCAATCAAGTGTCTGTAAAAACTGTAGATTTAATATCTGTAAAAATGTATGTTTTATGTAATAGAAAGCCTGGAGAATTTGATTTTTGACTTTTATTCCAATCTTCCATTAATTGAACCTCGTGACCTTGTTTTGTTACTAGTAAAATTTAGCAAAAAAAGAAAAATACATTGGTGTCAATAACATCTCATCAAATTTTATTTCAGTTGTAAATGTTGATGATGAGGTCTCAAAAATGCCATTGCAGTTTTTTAAAATATGATATCGTTATATCAAAGTTTAAAGTAGTTGTTCATGAAAATCATAATGATAACTGCTCCTGCAAAAGTGGAACATTTAAAAATTTAAAATAGTAATAGCGTTTTGATGAACAGTGTTTAAAGCATAGTTATCTGAAATGTTCATATGAATCCGATACGCCATATCTGAGATATAATATTCCTAAGTTATCCAGATTTGCACATTTTTCTAGGGTCCTACATAACCATAAGGTTCGGCAAGACCACACCAAGCACAATTGACAGTGACATGAACTGTTGCCAAACTCTGACCTCAACCCTAACCCTAACCGTCCCTAATGGTTGCCCTATAACTAACCTAAGCTTTCTGGGATGACGTCATAATATCCTTCGCTTGTGTGATTCTAAGCCTGGTGTGATAATGCCTAACCCCTTGAGTTAGGATTAAGTAGCTGGCTGTAAGCATGTGTTCGTCCAAGACACAAAATTTTGACTTGAGTTCGCAATGTTTTAACCTTTTCTATGTCAACCTTGTTGTTGCTCAGAACTTCAGAATTATCCAGCTCTTAAAAATTTTCATTGTAGAATTAACATAAAAAGTGCCTCCTGAAATATGAATGTCAAGAAAACCTTTTAGTTTAAATTAATGGTGTTTTTCGTGTTCCAGGAATAACAAAAATTCTTTTGAACGGCAGATTTAGTTGCAGAGAAACAACATGTATTTTTAGGAGTCTGCACTGCACAATAAGGACTTCTCCTTCGGGTGCTGTATTCAAAATGAAAACAATTTCACACTTTAGAAAACAGAATCAATTATGTTAGCTTAGCTGAAACTCCTCAGTATCCGGGATGCATTCCGTAGATGTAAGAACATTGCGAATGAAGCCAGAGCTCTGCTTGCGTTTCACAAGGAAGTCTTCAGTGATCTCGCATTTTCACAGGCTTCCCACATCTACGAAATGCGCACCCGCGCAGCTGTTTGCATTTGTCATCAAAATTCATCAAAATCTTGTTCTCTGCAATTTAAATCAACTGTTGCACTATGCTTTTCTAAGCTATTTTAGGGTTTCCTGGAATAAAAAAATAAAGGCCGCTATATCTGCTTGAATTTCCTGTTACTCCTATTTTCTTGTACATTTTTGGAGCACCCTGAGTGTATTGTTGCTATGCGTGAGCCCGTGTGTCTATGAAACCTGTATTCGAGTTGGACATCATGTTATTATGAGTTCAGTAACGCCACCTTCTGGAGTTCATTCCAGTCTGTCACCCAGCTGATCAACGACTTCACCCAGCCCAGCCATAACAGACCCTATCAGGGAGCGCACGTGTACTTCACTGAAGGTCAGTCCATTATCTGTGTCAATTGGAAATGATTAGGTGAACTATGGTTAGTCCAAAGAATCAAGTCTACTGACACTGAGTAGTTTAAATTAAAAGTTAGCCTAAATATTCTCCTTCACTTTTCTGAGCAAAGCATTCCGTCTTGTTTTCAATTGGTGCAGTGTTATTTTCTGGTTCCTGGCTAGGTTTTTGAAATAACTTCAAAGAAGCCATGCTAGTGCTCAACACCGAGCTTGACGCCAAGTCACATTTGGCGCTTTTTGCGACTTGGCAAAATTCCCAGGTCACCAAACTAAATCTGATGTCGCGAAAACTGATGCCAAAATCATTGACCCAAAATAGGCTGTGCCGTACTCTGTAGTCAGAAAGTTACGCATACCTCTTCAATATCTCCACTTGAAAATATCTACCCAATCTCGAACTCAATTCCTCCTACCAAGGAAGATAGAACGCGGAAGTTCACATACACTAGAGGCCCGTGTTTCATTGATCTCACCCAGTTTTTTCCCAAACAGTTTGGACTTCCATGCTGTTTACTTCCTGTTGTAATTTAAGCAGACGTTTGATGTCTGCTGATTGTTGTGTTGGTAAATGCACTGATTTCACGAAATAAACGGAAGAGTTGTGAACCAGAGGTATTAAATCTAGGAAAACTGGCATTATTTTAAGACTCGGAAGTCAACACCAACTTTGAAATGAATTTTGGTTGGAATTTTTGTCTGACTTTGATACTCGCAGTGGCGACTTGGGAAGCATTGGCAACGTGCAGGTTGCCAAGTCCAGCCCTGTACAGAGACCCCTGTCTCCTCATCGTCCATGTTTGCTGGCATTGAGCCGGTAAATTATGGTACTTGTAGATGGGGACCTCCTGTTTTACTGAAACTCCTCGGGTCATAATTATAGTTAGTAGTAATTAGTATAGGTGAGGTCGGTAAACTAATGTGGAGAAATACGGTAAAATTAAAACAACTTCAGCCAAATTTTGTCTTCATTTTTTCAATGGCTTCTAACATCGTTGTGTATGTCCACAATTTCATAGGAACATTGTCGTATGGTTGTTGTGTCCAACCTTAAAACTGATGTTGATTTGGTGCTAATTATTTTTTATAAAAAATAAAGTTTCACTTAACTGCCACATTTTGTCCTTGTTTGGTCATCATATTGCAAAAGTGGCCATTAAGGAAACGACTACATACACCCAGTGTCAGTAATCATCTCAAGTTACTCGAAATAGAGAAGTTTTCCTATGCCATTCTCAAATGGCAGTAAGTACCCACCCGTGGCAATCATGTCCCTGTGAACGCTATGTGAACAATTTTTTTTAAGTCATGTGATACTGACTGGCATTATTTCACCCATCAAGAAAAATGTCTGTTAATTTGTGATTAGCTTCTTGGAAGTATTGATGCAAACATAGATAAGCGAGTACGTGTGTTGTGATAGTTAACAAGGAGAAGTTCTCTCTTTGTTACCGGAATAGTTAAATGGGATGTAAGCCTACCTGGGGTCCGTTACCCAAAAAGGGGGCTTGAGATTTAAGTCAGATATTTGGTGTTACACTGTCACTTCACATTTAGCAAATAAAGTTTTAGTGGTGTAGTTATATTAGCATGCCACTATCTGGAAATTATTAATGCCAATTTACTCAATGAGTATGAGTTACGTATATATTCTCAGATACTTTGTACCAAATGTTGAAGTTAATTTTGATTTTTTTTTCAGACATGGCTATGGAGAGTGTGAGAACAAATTTCACTCTTAAGTCTCAAGTCGTTTTTCAAAATGCAAATTTTTTTTAAACTACGTATTTGCTGCAAGTTGAAAAACTGGTCTCAATTTGTTTGTAACGTGGAAGTGATTTCTCAACTTTGAAGTGCCGATGGTGTTTGTTATTGGTTGGAACACTTGGGGCTCATCATGTTGGCTGGTCAATGCAGGTGGTTTTACACGCCGAACAGGTGATAAGTAATAACGATCTGTCCATTCTGTCCAGACCCAGAAATCCAGTCTTACGTGAATGGTGAGCAAGCTGAGATCAGTTTTGCAGAAGTTAGAGGTCTAAATCAAATTGTGTTCCTTTGGTGAAATGTTGGTTATTATTACAGCTTTATATAGTTATTTTATGTTCACTGTGGGCGTCTATGTGACTCGCAAGGGACTGTTGTTATGGCAGTGCAGATCTGCAGACAAGACTGGTTTTCTTGCTCCACCCTGTGGTCATCCAGCTTCTCAGCATGACTAGTCAGCAATTGCTAATTGCCATGGAAACAGTTTAACATTAGTCTTGTATCACGTATTATGCTATATCCCCGCAGCATGCCCTGATGAGCTCTTCAATGAACTTTGCAAGTCATCTGCGGCCAAGTCCATCAAGACACTGAAGGAAATCAACATAGCCTTTCTACCATATGAACAGAGGGTAGGTCAATACAGGTTGCCGTGGCAACCAGGTCTGCACTCATCACGCTTGTCTTTCATGAGTGGAAGCTAATATGATCATGCTATGCTTGAGATTGGTACAACAGCTGTCAAAATTTATTGGACAAAAATATCCGGAGACGCGTTTCTCTTCTCAGTCACACTTTGTGAAATTCCACTTCACTTTCAGTGAAGTTAAGGAAAGCAAGATGGATCTCCGGATACTTTTGTCTTGTGCAATACTGTCTACTTGTCAATTGCCACCTTGCGAAAGACATGGTCCAGCTCCTAGAATAAACCATGTGTAACAAATTTAGTGGACATTGGACATAATGTCATCAACCATTTTCAGATGAGCTGGTCATGCCTTGAAACAAATTAATTGTTAAACCCCAGTGGTGCATTTGCAGCTGTAGCTTGGAATGAAATGTAGTGCAATCGCGTGCTTTACTTAAAGTGCATAATGTGGACATCTGTGTGATCTCAGCAAACTGAGGAGATACTGGCTGTTTTGAAGTCACCGCTCGTATGAAGACCTGTTGTCAAAAGCAAAAATGGTCGCCTGGCATTACTTTTGATGTCATTCTCTTTTGTCTGAAAATAACGCTTGTGGTTACCTGTGAAGATAACTCTGATCAATACATGCAAGGGTTTGCTTACAAAGTCTGGTGCTTATCGTGTTGCACTGGATACGTGACACACAATAGCCGCTACAAGTTTAATCAATATCACCTACCTTGTTTTGTTGCAGGTGTTCTCGCTGGACTCTCCGGAGACTTTCCAGATCTACTACAACCCGATGAAGTCTGGCGGTCGAATCCTGAATTTGGAGCGGTGCGCTGAGCAGATCGCCACGCTGTGTGCCACACTCGGCGAGTACCCGTCGGTACGCTACCGCGCCATGCACGACAAGAATGCGGAGTTCGCTCAGCTAGTTCAGCAGAAATTGGATCAGTATAAAGCAGACGACCACTCCATGGGAGAGGTAATGGACAGATAGGATCGTGAATTTTCACTAAGGCTTGAGGTCGAAGGTTATTGCAGTCCGTACAGGCTTGATGCTCGTAACTCTAAGATAAGCTGCTTCTAGTCAAAAAAAAATTTAATTTAGACCACTTGCCGTTCATTACAAAACTGATCTTCACTTATTTTTTGTCAGATTAAATGTGATTTCTTGATAAAATTGAGAAAAACAACAATCTTGGGTTATTGCATGAGACTGCTCAGCATAATTTAAGGCGGCCAGTTGCATTTTGCCGCTGTTTAGCTGTCAACGTTAAATTCTTAACCGAATCATTTTGGGGTTTCAAAACATTAAGCGCTTGTCAAATGTTGACTTTTTCCAATGAACTAGCAATGCAAGTGATGAAACTTGTGCTATTTTCAAACTGACGTTTGTAAGGTTCGGCAAGCCCAATAATAGTAAACCTCTCTGTCGTTGGTGGTTTCCATGTTCTTGTTGGTAAAGGAAATAATATCCTATCACAGTAAGGATTATTACATCACTTTTATGAAAGTAATCACATAATTATATTTTTGGTTCTAGTCTTTAGAAATAATGTACTGTCAGTGAGTCCGGGGTCTAGTCTTTGTACTCGGAATCAAAAACTCAAAATTATTTTTGACATTTCCCTTTCTACTTTTGCGCGAACTCAAGATCAGTGTTTATTAGTCTGTGCTCAAGTACATTATGATTTTGCATATGAGTATCTAGTCCACGTTCGCACTTGATGACAGAAGATCTTATTTGAGTTACTAGGTCAAGCTGTAAAAATTTGAAATTTCGAGTTCACCTTAATGCTTGGGTCATCAAATGCAAACTAGGATTAGACAGTTATCATTATGTGCTTGAGCATAGGATAAAGTATATTTATCTTGAATTAGCACAAAATAAGATAAGAAATGACAAAATTAATTTTTTAGTTCAATTTCGAGTAAAAAAATAGACCCCAGGTTCAGAAATCACTTCCACTCTGAGTAAGGAACAATTTCCCATCAAGTGAAATTACAACAATTGAAACTTTTTGAGAGAAGACTCTTTATGACTATGGCTTGGATGTGTGAGGCATAAATAACACGTAATAGTGGAGCATGTTCACACTTGGCAGTATGGCTACAATAGGTACCACATCACAGGCTCTGGAAATGATAGAGAAATATCATTTTTGATTTCAAATAAAATTTTTTAGGCGGACTGCGTTTCTAAAATGTCGTGCCTAAAGTATATCATAAATTCCTTTAATCGTAGAATACATGGTATCACTTAAAATTTTTCCGTGTTGTTTTAGGGCCCTGGTAAAGACCGGTCACAGCTTATCATCCTGGACCGAGGGTTTGACCCTATTTCGCCACTGTTGCATGAGTTGACCTTTCAGGCTATGGCCTATGACCTACTTCCAATTGAAAATGACGTCTATAAGTGAGTGGATATGCGTTATTTTTGTAGTGGCTGGCAGGGTATTCTTTAACACTCGAGTTGAACTACCGCATTCAGATATGGTTCTTTATGAGGAGACGGCAGCATGTCTGATACAGTACACCAGGGGCTTGTTTTAAGAAAACTGACCAAGCTAAGACAAATCTGAAATCAATTTTAAAGTAAAACTTTATTTTTTAAGTACATTTCAAGAACGTGATATTAAGTTTGGCTTATCAGTTTTTTTTGCTCTAGATGTGTGTTAATCTTGATGTAATTTATATCGGATTAGAAGTTTCAAAGTTTGGAGGTTGAGATAAATCTTAGACTATGGTTAAAAATAAACCGTATAGCATGGTGTTATCAGTTTCCTTACGTTGTTTAATTCCATCTGTGGCCGCTGCTCCGTTCATTAGAAATTTATTGCTACGACAATCTATTTTGGGTTCTCTTATGAAGTATGTCGTTGTTTTTTCTAGGTATGAAAACACAAGTGGTCCTGTTGCCACAGAAAAGGAAGTGCTACTGGATGAGAATGATGAATTGTGGGTAAATCTGCGCCATCAGCACATTGCGGTCGTATCCCAGTAAGTCATACAGCATAACTCCAGGGCTCGGAGTCAAATCTGTGTAGTCCGAATCAAATTTTGTTGACATCTCCCATTCTGCTTTTCTGTGTATTCCCGATAAACGTCCTATATTTGGTGTTACTTTATGGTTTACATGAGTCACTGACAAATCCTAGTTTGCACTTGATTTCTACATTCAAGTTCTTTGGAAAACTACTGAGCTGTGAGTTGTGAATTGTGGAACGGACGCGCCCCCTGTTGATTTCCCCGTGTGCTTGTTTCTGCAGAGAGGTGACGAAACAGTTGAAAGACTTTGCCACCCAGAAGCGAATGTTGACGGGAGAGAAGGCCAACATCAGAGATCTCTCGCAGATGCTGAAGAAGATGCCTCAGTATCAGAACGAGTTGAGCAAGTACTCGACCCAGCTGCACCTGGCTGAGGACTGCATGAAGAACTACCAAGGTCGTATAGACAAGCTGTGCAAGGTAGAGCAGGTAGGTGGCACCACTAGTTGTTAATAGGTGAATCATCATACATGGCTAGTTCCCAAGTGAGGTCATCAGCTTAGCTTATATATTTGGGTGGAGACAGTCTACCAGCTTTTGTTGTCACTCAACGGGCAATGGAATTGGACACTGCAGTTGTGTTTTTGGAGCAAATGGCAAGTTGTGCTACGCGGAGCAAGTACATGGCAAGAGATGTGTACAGTTAGTATTCAAAACCAGATATACTACCTTGAAATTCAGTGAAGTTTGACACAAAAAAACGACAACTGGATATATATTTTTTCTTAAACAGAACACATTTCAATTCCAGTCAAATCTCAACAGCATCTGGTCAAAATTATGACAACTTGCCGTTTCTTTCAAGTATTAAACAGTCTGATTAAAGTTCGTCAAAATTGACATTTTATCATGACAATTGTTCAAATTAGTTGCTTAATAATGCTAGCAAGAACTTCATTCAAGTTTGGCAGAGTCTAGCAGGGTTCTGTCAAAGTTTCTAATTTATTTTTTGATAACTAGTGATATTGCCGTTGATTACTTGTTCAGCGTGCACAGTGTTCACACATGCATGTGATGCTTTTGAACACTGAACTGAGCTATATTCGTTATTAAATTTTACTAATTAATCTTTCAAAAAAGTTTCACTGGTCGCAGAGCGTTACCTAAAATAGAAACATTTCATAAATTGTAATGCTGTTTATACTGTCATATTCGGTTTTGAATTCATTGCAAAAATGTGTTTGGCAGCATTTCCAGAAATTTAAAGTCTAAACTTAAAGATGCTTGATCTCAAATTGTATTTATTTGATGTCCTGTTTTTTCGCTTGAATAAAGAACATTCCTTGATAATAACTGAAGTGGCTTTGCGTTAGGATTCATTGTTTTTATCTAATTAACCAGAAGGAGTATATGGGCTATTTTTGTTTTTTTTTGACTCTGGCTTTGATGATTGGAAGTCAACTTCCTGTTGTGGTTGTGATGATTTTGTATGTCTAGGTGTATTGTACTAATAATTAATCAATTTACCTTCAGGATTTGGCCATGGGTACGGACGTGGAGGGTGAGAAGATCCGTGATCCAATGAGAAACATTGTACCTATCCTGCTGGATCAGAACACGTCTCACTACGACAAAATCAGAATCATTCTGCTCTATATCTTACACAGGGGAGGTAAGTCAAGGTCAAGGTCATCCTATTTCTGACAGTTCAATATTTTGCATGCTTGGCGCGTATTGTGTAGAAAACCTGGGCAGGATATAATTTTTGTCTCAGGTGTGACCATTAAAGGGAAACTGCAAATATTTCAAGGTCATCACTTGTCAACTGACAACATACTATTAAAGCCCGTATTTGGCTGAGGAATCATAAGTTTTCAAAAGAGCCCCGTAACTATTTCCTCTGGTATTCTTCAAATCTTAATGAGTTGCGCCTGTGCAAGACTTTGTTGTGTTTATGATTTGCTTGCACGCAACTGTAGATTTTCACAAAACTGATTTTGTTTGAGATATCTCGTCTGACAAGTCTGTAGTGTGGTATTTCCCTACAGGTGTGTATGCTATGGGGGTTCTGTTGTACTGGTGTCTATTCACATGCAATGGCATTAGATTGCAGCCCGGTTATCTAATCCAGCTTGTTTGTCACTTGTGTTATTCATATTACTTTTGAAGGGCTTGAGCCTGGACGTTTGGTGCTCCTAGTGTTTTATGTCATCATACTAGATGTATTGTCTTCTTAATACGTGCTATCTCTGATAATTGTCCTCTGCTGCCCTCATATGGCCCATCTTTTGTTTCCAGGTATATCTGAAGAGAACCTGACCAAGCTGGTCCAGCACGCAGGTATTCCTGACCTAGACAGGTGCATCATCACCAACACACAGAACCTTAATGTCCCCATCATTCAGGACGTGAGTTGACTGTGTAGTCTGTTGTTCACAGAATGGGTCGCCTGTGGCCATGGTGGCAGTCTGTGACAAAACTTACTTGCTTGAAATTCCGTGACATTTTGAAAAATTTGAGACATGACAAACTGTGGTTTGCCATTAAACACGAGTTAATTCTCTGTAATCTGAGCTATACTACTGTTTCTTATGCTGCCTCGGCAACCTAACAAAAGAAACTACATTTAGTCCTATGAATCGTTATAAAAGCAGTGCTGTGTTAGTTTTCATTTTTGACACTAGGATGGCATCCTGTCCTCCTGTACTTGACAGTGTCTAAGTATTAATCGGTTGCATGTACACAGAAATCACATCCATGTTATATCCAGTGTCTGGCTGGGTAACACCAACTCTGCTTAGTAAGTATTGTGCTGTAAAAGCTGTGTTTTGGTCTTCATGGTGAAATAGATGTCTTACTCTTTGTTAAGTGTTCTACTCTGTATTATGCTAGCTTTGTCATGTCAATAAACTTCAAGTGGAGGAACATGGTATCATATATGCTGTCATGTTCTTGTCATGTACCACCATGTTGTCATATAGACCGTGATGTTATCAGTTATACCACCAATGTTATCAGGTATACCACCATGTTATCATGTATACCACCATGTTATCAGATTTACCACCATGCTGTCATATATTTCCTGTTACAGAATCATCTACAGTTGTAATGACTGTTCATTTGTTGTCTTTCTAGGGTAGTAGTCGTCGCCGTGCACAACAGCCGTATCAGACGTACAACAGGAAGGAACGCTCTGATCATCAGTATCAGATGTCGCGGTGGACACCATACATTAAGGACTTGATGGAGGTGAGGAGGGGGGGCAGTGTTGTGTATGTGTGTGTAAGAATGAACAGTCACACCGTCTGTGGCAGATGTCACATTGGGCACTGCATGTTAACTGTTTGATGTATTTGGAGTGTGACCCGATTCAGCAGGTGTAGCTCCAAGCTCTTTGGTCAAATTGCAACAATCTTTCATAAATAACCAATAAGCTCAAGAGCATCTCATTTCAGAAATGTAAGTTAAAATTCACTGATTTTCAAAAGACATGTTATTCCATTGCAACGAACCTAAACTGCCAATTAATTCTGTCAAGAAGTTCATCCAAGTATGGGAAAGATCTGTCGAAGTCTGCTTAGTTTATGGTGTATTAAGGAACGAACAGTCCCACTCTCAGTACCAAACATCACAGTGGATGCCTTACATTAAGGACTTGATATGCACGAGGGAGGAGTGTTGCGTATGTGTGTAGGAAGGAACAGTCAGACTGCCAGTAGCAAACATCACAATGGACGCCATGCATTTCCATTGTTGTGCTTTCAATGTTCTTTCCTGTTTTGCTAGATTTTACTAGAAATCCATGTTCTGCAGCTAACCTATCAGTGTTTGCCATTACCAATGGTGTTTGCTGTCTTTTCCCAGGAAGCTGTTGAGGACAAACTTGACACCAAACAGTTCCCCTACTTGTCAGGAGGTGGCAGCAGANCCGTCTGTGGCAGATGTCACATTGGGCACTGCATGTTAACTGTTTGATGTATTTGGAGTGTGACCCGATTCAGCAGGTGTAGCTCCAAGCTCTTTGGTCAAATTGCGACAATCTTTCATAAATAACCAATAAGCTCAAGAGCATCTCATTTCAGAAATGTAAGTTAAAATTCACTGATTTTCAAAAGACATGTTATTCCATTGCAACGAACCTAAACTGCCAAATAATTCTGTCAAGAAGTTCATCCAAGTATGGGAGAGATCTGTCGAAGTCTGCTTAGTTTATGGTGTGTTCAGGAACGAACAGTCCCACTCTCAGTACCAAACATCACAGTGGATGCCTTACATTAAGGACTTGATATGCACGAGGGAGGAGTGTTGCGTATGTGTGTAGGAAGGAACAGTCAGACTGCCAGTAGCAAACACCACAATGGACGCCATGCATTTCCATTGTTGTGCTCTCAATGTTCTTTCCTGTTATGCTAGATTTTACTAGAAATCCATGTTCTGCAGCTAACCTATCAGTGTTTGCCATTACCAATGGTGTTTGCTGTCTTTTCCCAGGAAGCTGTTGAGGACAAACTTGACACCAAACAGTTCCCCTACTTGTCAGGAGGTGGCAGCAGAGGCCCAATCAGATCGGGTCCAAGGAGGTGAGTTTCTTTACAACTAGAGACGTGGTTGTCAACCATTATATATTCAATGCTGACAGACACTACTTCCCCCTGGTGCAGTGAGGCAAAACTAGTGTAGTTATAAACATGAAGCCCTCTATCCAAGGGAAAGCTTTTGTTTGAGCTGGTTATGTTAAATTTGCAGAGTCCTTTTTCAATATTTTTCTTCGGTTTGGAATTGTTTGGAATTGAAACTAGACTAGATTTTGCGAGTTTTTGCAGTTTTGAAATTTTTTACACCCACATGTTAAGATCATTTTATTTTGCCACTGTCTCAGACTTTTTTCCATCGCTGATTAAATTTTCCCGTAATTATTGTTAGAGAATGCGATTACTGTTAGGGAATGGAAGGACGTGGGGCTTTGGCGATTTTTTGCTCCCGGATATCAGATCATGATTTTTTATGTATAACATATAAAGCCTTGTTCACTGATCTTAGGCCTAGCAACTTTAACTGGAACATTATGTTAACTGTTCATGTGGTATTAAAAGGTGTTTTAGGCCTGCACCTCTGTCAGACTGATTTCATGAATTTATTAAATTATTGTTAAACTAACGATTGATAAGTGAGAGATAATATTAGCCATGCAATGAGTAAAGCATTGTTTGATTGCTTTTAAAGGTGATTGAGGTAACAATATAGCCATTTCGACGGCATGATGAATTGAGCCTTGTCACTAGATGGCGATAGGGTGGTCAGTGGACAATGTTCTGCATTCATTGTGTGGATTTAGCACATTTGTACTACCATTGTCACCACTGCTGTGTAGTGGCATATTCGAATGATTCATCCAGAAATGTCCAACGTCTCAAAATGTCCGTGAATGAAAAAGTTGTGTTTCATCCTTCTCAACTTGGCCCACCTTGCATTCAACTATAGAACTTGGTCAAACAAAACACACTTTTGTGCTCTCACAATGCTAAAGAGTTGTACATAGAATGTTTCCTATTATCTTAAAATGATGTCCAAAAAGCCCATTTAATAAATTTTTGGAGAAAATAATCGTGGTTACCAGGAGATAAACTTAGAGTCCATTGGCTTGTAATATTGAAGTCGTTTGAAGCATTGCTAGCTCCACCTCTTGACACAGCTTTTAATGATGGTTTGGTTTCAGTGCTCGCTACAACTGGCACCGTGACCGCGGACAGGCCCCCAAAAGCGGGCCTCGACTCATTTTCTTCATTATAGGGGGCGTTAGCTACTCAGAGATGAGAGTAGCATACGAGGTGACGAACAGTGCCAAGAATTACGAGGTTATCGTCGGTGGGTAGTCCAGCAGTCTTAGATTGGAAAATTAATAACTTTCGAGAGGTCAAGGGATCAATCTAGATTTTTTCTGATTCAACAGTATATCTTTTTACCTGTTTACCAGTTTTAACGATTCCACCTCAGCCTCTGCCATTAAATTTACTGCCACTAACTTGTTTTTGTGGTTTGAAGTTGACAATTTTTATACCATCGTAGTTTATGGGTTGGAACAACTGTTGTTTGTTTCATTATTTTTTATTGATTTTTCTGATAGTGTTATTGTGTTTTTCATTTGCAATTAAATTCACAACCATAATTGTTTTGCACATACTCCTTGTTGTTTTCGGGCAAGAAGTCATATATATAAGTCTTACTCCATCATTTCGCTGATCTTTGCAGACCAGCTCAAAAAGTCAGCAAGAGCTTTGGAAACTGTTGTTCTTTACACTGTGTTAGCTTCAAGTTGAAGCGACAGTCCATGTTAAATTGTCTTTGATTACAACTGATGTCTTACTGCAGGATCTACACACATCCTAACACCAGAGGGCTTGTTGTCAGACTTGAGAGATCTCAGCAACTGAGGACATCTGGTGGAGATGTGATGAGTCGACAGTAACGTATTAGTCCATTCATTTGATCATCAGCATGGACATAATGTGTTCTGATAAAGAGACTGTATAGGAACATACGTGGAGAGAAGTTATTAGTCAGGTATCATAGCACTCTGTAGTTTGTGCAAAACAATAATGTATTGTTTAAACTATACGAAGCCTGCTTGCCAAGTTAATGGTTTAGTTGCAGTCTGGCCATTGTCCAGCTCAATACAACGAGTTAGCGTAATTCATTTCCTACAAGTACTTGGTGTTTCAAAACAATATAGAGATTTAGCTGTTCCAAGTGGCTTCTAGCGCTTTTCCAAGTTCCGTTTATGTGGCATTGCTCTTTGAAAAAATACCAACTGAACTATAATCTTCCCAAGAAGCCAGTTACGTGTAGTGCTAAAAACCACAGTGTTTATTTAGAGCATTTTTTTCTGTCTTGTGTGGACTGATGAATTTGTGAACAATCAATGGAGAGACTGGCTAAAATGTGGTGGGCGCTTATCCAGAATTCTCGAAATAGACAACATTTGTACGAAATTTGAGAAATATCATGTGAACGCCAAAATCGCCCTCTTCTCAAATTCCATAATCGAGAAAATTTAACTTTTTGTGGGAGTTTCAGTTTCCCAAAGTATAGAGACTGCCCCAAATTGGAGAATTTCTGTTGCTTTAATGGAACCTGGTGGCTCACAATATCCACAGTAGTATTCAAGAAATTTGTGTAGTTCCTCCTACATGTAAGTTATGGTGAAAACCCAAAAATGAATCAGAGGTAAAGAGTGCTAACACGTTAACAAATTTCTCCTCTAATGTTTTGTTCATTTTGGAAGGAGAGAAATTTGTTAGCTTTCAGAATGACAGCATGGGATAGTTTATTAAAGAAATGATGTAAGGCTTCTGAGATCATTTTGTGCTTGAAAGGGGTAATTAGTCTGCATATTGGCTGAGAATTTGGGGCAGTTTTAAGTCATGGGTGTCATTCACACACACAGTAAGCCTTTTGAAATGAGATGTTAGTTCTGTGAAAGCAGTTTTTGTGAACTGTGTTCTTATAATACGACTGTTGAATTGAGCACACCTTAGCAATGCATTTATGGTCCTAGCAGAGAAGATAGTTCTTTGATTACCCCTGTGAATCCATGAATTGATGAGCCTGGAATGGATTGTGAAAGAGACGCCTGTAGGGTTAGTATCAGACACGTGTCTGTCAATGTCTCAGTACTTCTCCTTGTAGTAAGGTAGATTTGTGTGGCTTGTTTTACTTGCTAACGATAGTGAAAACATTTTAATGTAACTTGTCTATGATCAGACTATACCATCAGTGGATTAAACCCTCGATCATTAATCCATCTGCTTGAATGCAACAGACTCAAGATTGTACACAGTACATCTTGTTAGATTTTCAAAGTAGCATGTTTAAAAACGAAATCAGTACGTTTTGCTTTTGTATGTATTGTGATATTCTCCAGCTATGTTGCTTGAGGTTCAATAGTGTCCTCGACATTGATGTATTTAGGTCTCATCTGCGGAATCGGGGTCCCAACTTGCGAATTGGGGTCCCGTATTGGAAATCGGGCCCCCTTCTTGGAAATTGGGGTCCCATCTTCAAAATATTGGGGCACTATTCGGCGTCTCATCCTGGAAATAGGGGTACAATCTTGGGAATCTGGATCCCATCATGGAAATCAGGGGTCTCATCTTGGAAATTGGGGTATTGTGTTGGAAATATGAGCAAATTGCCTTCTGAAGAGGCCGAACAGATATATATTATATACATATTATTTATATTAATTATTAACTAAGATAATATTATGTACATATTGATATGTAATTCTTTGTTTATGTATGGATTGTCTTTAGTACTTAACACACTGTGCCTGGAGTCACAGGTAGTCTGAAGTGAAGCAAGGATGAAAAAAAAGCAAAGTATTTCATAAATAGTTGATGTTTTACCTTAATTCGCTTGGTCCACTTACTTTCGCCTTTCTTTCATTTCGTTTCGTATCACTGGCTACGCATCACTGTTAGAAATGAGGAGATATTTACTTTCTATGTTCAGTGTATTTTGGCTAACAATTTTTAGTTTTGCCAGTTTCCACTTATTGGAGAGACAATGCTGATGTCATTTTCAGGAATAACACATTTGTATGGGTAAGCTTGTAGTGGTGTCTAGTGATGTACCAGTGACAAGTTCAACTGAATGGAGAGGTTGTTCTGTAGGTACCCATATAGAAGTAAAAGAGTTTATGTTGTCAGTCAAATTGTGCAATAAATATGTGTAAATTATTACTGGTGTTGTGTTGCAAGATTCATTTTATTTTAAATTGTGCTGAAGTCCATAAATTAGTGATGGTCCCTAATAAAGATATGCCAGAGTTAACAATGCTACATACACTGAATGAGATCTGCAAGATTTCATTTATCTTAAACTTGCGGGGATGTAGAATTTTTTGAGAGATGCGCCCCTGCTGTCAAAAAGTAAACGGAAGTGTCCCCTGGTTATAGACTTGTCATTGCTTGTAAAAATATTGCCCAAAAAACAAGTTGCCAGGACTCGGTTCTCAAGTCCAACGTGGCTTCGAAAAATTCTGTTCAACTTCAATAATTACTTAATGTCTTTGATTCGTTCAAGGGTTACATAACGATTTGCCTCATTGGGTAAATAATTTCCAATATTAAATTTACTACATGTAAGTATACTTAGAACTGGACTAGTTTGTAATTTTAGTCCAGTGTCCATCGGGTGTGAGCTACGATAACATGGAAGTGTTCGTTTGTCACTATTAAATCGCCGTGCACCCGAGCGCAAAACCAACGCCACCGCTTCATGGGAATCCGTATAAAAACAGAACACACAAAGACTTAGAGGGGTCATAAATCGGCCGCGCCTTTCAAAAACATTCAATTTTGGCCACTTATTGTGAAATCAGTCTAGTCTTCTACCTGACCCGTATTGGAAATTATTCATAGGCTTCAGACAAGAGCTGCCACCTTGTGATTCTTGAGAAGTGACTCGTTACTGGAAGTTTGTAGCCAGTTACTATCAGCCACTATAAAACCCATTAATTCTTGTCTTGCAAAGGATACGAATTCGGTGACCGCTTTCAAAGTATAACTACACCTGTGGAGAAAGTGTTTTTAACCCTAAAACATGGTGTAGTGATTACAATTGGCCACGACTACCATAATTGTTTCTTGTGTCGTTAAGTCGACACTTCTGATGAGCACTGAGTGTGAGCCTGACTAGGTACACCCCACAGTCACTAGCGCACAGAGGGGATTTTTCATTGGATGCGTCTCTCTGTACTCTTAAAACTGCGTGGACCCTGGTATTAATTATGTAAAAAAGATGAAAATATAAATCTATATTTAATTTTTTAACTACAAATCATTCGGAATTTCAAAAAGTTCATTCGTGGTACCTGGATGCTGCCTATTTAGATGGCCGTGGGCAGTCGCCGCCCGAACAATATTTCAGTGCTTCTTTATGCCGACGATATTGCACTTTTGTCTAAGAATGAAAATGACAAGCAAGATACATGTATGTTGAAGGTATAAAATGTGTAGAATGGTTGTAAACATGGCAAAATCTAACATTGTCCATTTTTGAGCTACCTCCATGCCTAGAAGCAATTTTGAATTTGTTTTAAACAGTGTCCTTAGTTATAAATCCTAATACAACTGGATCAACACCTTGACTTCAAAGAAAATTCGAATGCGTATCTGAAGCTTCTGTTAGAGCGTTAGGGAAGATATGCTCAATATTCCGTGTTAACTAGAATCTAGGATTCGAAACATTAAAAACATTATTTAATTCATGTGTGGCACCAATTTTGGATTGCGGGGTTACAAAAATTTTGGCAATCATGAAATATTCAAAACAGAGCTGTGCTTTTTTATCTAGGTGTCAACCGATTCACAGCCACTCACGCTGTTGGTGGTGGCATGGGGTGGAAACAGATTTAAACTGAATATGTTGCGTTTTTTTAACATTAACAACGATACCAAAGTCTCCCTGCTTTGGGCGGCTCGCTGATGTTGACATCGGCAGTGGCGTATTTAGTGGGGGGGATCTTACTCACGGGCAGCAACATTCTGGTCATTGACATTGTTGTCATAGTTGTTGGTGCATGATCGACATCTGTGTACATGTACAGTAGTTGCTTTGTTGCCAGAGTTATCTTGAATAAGTGATCTGCATCTCGTTACGACTTGTGCCTTAGACCAAATGCGTGAAGCATTAAGCGTGATGGACTTCTCAGTCAATGCAATGAGGTATATTTATCTCGTTGGGTCATTGTGTGTGACATCATATCCAATCGCTACTCAATCCATTTCAAAAAACGCAGTACCGATTACGTATACTTACAATTTTTGCATAGTGTTGTTACGGACTAATAGAAGCCGCTACATATTTTCTTTTATGCGCTCAAACGCCTCATGAAAACTCGCCATACGTTTTTTGTGACTCACAATTGCAGTCGTTGTTGACCCAATGTTGGTGACGTCATCATTGGTGTTGTAAGCTAGTGCCAGCGTCATCACCGATGTGTTGGTCGTGGTCAAAACTTCGGTAATCTTAGTTTTCGTTGTCAACCTAAATTCTAAGTTCTTCTCCTTAGAGCGCATTCGTTTAATTTTTGACTACGCTGTTGCCGGAGACCAGTAAGCAACTACCTAACTCGTCCCAGATAGCATGCTGACGGTGGTCCAACGTCGGTCCGACGACTCACGTTACGTCGGGCCAACGTTGGTGTCTGACGTCGGACCAACGTGATTTTGTCCATCGGATGAAATACGACCCTTTACCGACGTCGCGCCAATTCAATTCCGACCACTTATCAACGTCCCGCCACCCTGCAAGCGATTGTTTACCGACGTCGCACCAACTTAGAGGCTACTGTTCTCCAACGTCGCACCAACGTAGAGGCGGCTTTTCGCCAACGTTGCACCAACTAAGAGGCAACTGTTTGCCAACGTCGCGCCAACTTAGAGGCGACCGTTTGCCAACGTCGCACCGACCTTTGACTATTCAGCCACCTGCTTTTGCCGCTTGGTCCATAGAGGACATGCATGTACTGGTTTAACGATTAAATCAGTATGTCATCTATGGGAGCAATCGGAAAACGCACGTGGTTAAAAAGTCGCAGGTAGGTTCGACGTTGGTAAACAGTCCAGAACATGTCAAAAACAGCCAGGGCCACCCAACCAACTGGTGGCGACAACAATGCTCGGATTGTACATCAGGATATGCACAGCACACAGTGTGCCATTAAAGGCATTCCTGTGTTCTTTAAGTATTTGATTAAAACATATCAATACCAGTATAACAAAAATGGTAAATGATGAAGTAAATCATAAAAATAAACTATTTGCACATAAGATAACTTTCAAAGATGCAAATATCTTATTATGACTTTGAATATGTAAATTTGTGGCAAGCCTCGCATAGTGACTTTCATTGAAAACTGTGCTAACGTTATAATTACACTGTAGGAGAAACAAACACTTCATCCGTAAAGCTTAAGACTTAATAATTACTATGCGTGCACCCGGGGGGCTCGGGGGTTCAAACGAGCCCCCTTTCGTTTGATAGTGTGGGCAAAAATGTCAGCCATGTAGAAAAAAAAAACATCGAAAAAAGTAGAAAACAAAAGTCCACTAAAAACGCAGGAACAACCAAAATTCTAGGAATGCAAAATTCATAGATCTGAACGTAACACTGAATCTGAGTAGAAGGTCCACATTTTCAAAAAATCGAGCCCCCCTGGCTGGGTGCGCGCATGAATTCTAGACTAAAAAAATAATGCTCATTACAAAGCCTGAGTTTATATATCAAAGAATACTCAAAACTACGTTTGGAACAAAAAAATAAAATTGATCATTGTTCCATTAGCCTAATAGTTGCCAAAGTGAGCTTTCCAGTAATTAGGGTTTCATTACAGGACATAAAATAGAGAAATACGAGCAAATAGACAAACTTACTGTAATTATGGCTACAAGAATTATGCGTATGCCAAACATTTGGTAAAATACAACTCAAAAATTTTCAGGGATACTTAAACAGGGATCCATGGGCCACTATGAAAAACACAAGACATGAGATGTGAATCAATAAACTAAAATACAATTATGTGCCTAAATGAACATCGTAGTAGCAAATAATTAATCCTAAACATTTCAATGAAAAACTGAATGTTAATCAAGCTATGGAATATAGAGCACTGGAATTTAAAGCAATTTTAGCAACTGTAACAATGCACTTCACTCAACTGTCTAAGAATTTAATGTAAGTTGAAGAAGATGTCTCTCAAAACAGAGTCTTCATAAGAACTGGGGCACAAGCAGTATAAACTTTTAAAAAGACTTAACAGAATGTTAAAATTTGACCAGATTGAAACATATCAGTACGAAATTAAGATGCCATCTCCAAGTTAAATAAAATACGAAATATTTTAGTCAGGCATAAATTACTCCCATTTAAACCTTTATACAAGAAGGCCCAAGTAATATGCACTGCAGAATCAATCTGTATCTACTACCAAGTTCTTGGACATAATCTAGAACTTGCACAGCTTTCCCTGCAAATAGCAAAAATACATGAAAGTAAGTTAAATATTCACTACGAAGCAAATTCATCAAAAACATATGTTGAGGCCTTTGGTTTCATATTCAAAAAGTTTAGGTTTAGCTTGTTATGAAAAACTAAACTCTATATAAGGAAGACTACTACAAAAGTTGAAAAAATCAGTTTTGTTCACAATGCTAGAAAGACTAGGTGTTCAAAAGATTTGCCAATTCATCGATTTTGAAAACTATAACATTGTTGTTCACCTGTTTGTTGCCTCCTATCTTCTGACACCGTCTCTGTCCCCAGCATACTTTAGCTCAGCACTTCAGCCGTAATTTCAATTGATCTTCAGTTTCTGCCACCTTTAACTTGCATCTTTAAATTTCAAACAAAAATGTCCTATTATATATAATTATTAAAAATGACGTCGTTAAAAAGTACAACTGACGAAGCTAAGCGTTACAGAGTTTATTGTTCAACTTTCTCACAGCTATAATTACAGAGGTTGAAACATTTTCACATTTTACAACAATGAGGAAACCATTGATGAGCAGGAAATTTACTTACCAGTAGCATATTTAATTTCTGCATGGTTCAGACCCAGTCCACCTCAGGCTATCTCTTCTGCTCTGCCACCTTTAAAAGTTACTTCGCTTTCAGAGAGTTGAGGGTGGCAAGATGCAATCATCTCCCTTCTCACAAACCCAACACATGAGTACTAATTCTACACTATACATTATTCAAATCATTGTTACTGTACAACCTTTGCCCTGACGGCCTGTGGAAGAGAAACCCCGACTTCGCGGCCCCCGACAAGTAAGTAGATTTTCAGTTTCGTGGCTAATTCACATAAAGAATTGCGTGCACATTATTTCTTTGGTTCACTATTATAGTCTTTTCGTGACTGGATGTTTAGTTTCCAATTCAAGCTGGTTTATGTTCCTGCCAGTCCCTGCGGCTGCGACGGGCCTGATCGGGTTCCGAGCCAATGGCCGGGATAACAAGCGTTTTGCGTGTTTAGAACTCAAAAAATCACAAGTATAAACAAAACAGATCTAGGTTCTCCTGTCTGTATTTCACGGAAGAATTCTTCGAATTTATCTCCGAACAGACCCCAAACTCCTGCTACGGACCTTGGTAAATTGGCCTGCCGAACTTTATAGGCTACGGTGTGCCCAAATACCAGTAAATCCGTAACAACAAAATAAAACAACACGTTTTTATAAGATCTCGGTGTATTTTTAAGGGTTTTTCATAGAAGTTTGATGATTTAATGGCGTTAAACGATGAATTCAAGCGATAAGCTGACACCGTTAACCCGTGTTGTGAACTGCTGAACAGACTGCGCGTGAAATCAATTACGTCATTGGATAATTTCAACACCTCCGTCTGCCGTCAGGTGTCATGTAACGCAACCAAACCTGCCGTTATCGAGTAGAATTATTCGATCTAAATTGATACAAAATAGGTTGCTTTTTGGGTGGCATTCTGCTTTAAAACTGTAGGCGGTGAGCAACAATTCACTACGTAAGCCAACACTGCCGACTAGAGCGACGTCTTTCGTGAAAATGGTGAACAACTGGAAATTCCCGATCTGGAATTCAACTCAACTGCAAATATCTCTAAACATTCAAACGTTTCCCGTTTAGTTAGGTCCGTCCGTCAACGACAGAAGCTAGTCTGACGACTGCTCTCCTGACAATTTCATTTTCATCCGGCGAACGCACATCTCCACTGCAATGCTTTGAATTCCAAAAATGCTTCTTTTACTTCTACATTGCACCCGTCAATTTTCACGTATCTGTTATTAACTTGAGAAACTCGGCCTGTGTGGGATTTTTCGAAAACCCTTTTGACCCCCCAACCCCCTCGATCCGCTCAACTCACAACCCCCACGACCCCCTCGACCTACGAAATGCGCCAATAGATGTATGTTACAATTTCGTAATCACATTAGGTCGTTGAATGACTCCCATGAACGTCTAGAGATTACGTAAACGTAAAAGGACGTATTTTCACATTTTATTATTTACTTTCTGCTGTATACTCGTGTAGGGGGTCGTGCGTCGAGGGGGTCGTGGGGTGTGGGGGTCGAAAAGGTTTTAGAACAATCCAGGATTCGTCAGGTATGCTATCAAATACAGTGTACCTGTCCGTAGTATTTGGCTGACTTAATTACGCTCAGTATTTTTCCAACATGATCCGCCAGCACATGAATAAATTCGTTCCGTACCTTATGAGATAATTAGTTAACACGTGCATCTCACCTACGACTGTTCTAGGCTTTACAAGTACTCTTTCAAGACGGGGTCGCACTTAGATAACATTGTCACAACTTTAAACAATTGCCTCTGTTCGAGAATAGGCCGTACTCATGGTGTCCCCTGGATTGTAAGTTTTGCTTCGTCAAAAACAAAATTATATCCAACTTCCTCTGCATTAGGCCTACATTGTTTCGCCTTGTCGACCGCTGCGACCAATTCGTTGTCAATTGTCTGGTTTAACAGGCAACTGCTAACGTTTTCCACTATGCAAGGCAGCGCATGCGCACTTCACAAGACTTGTGGTCCTGTACTTCAGGGAACGGTTCATGTTGAACCCACCAGAAACAAATTTCGGGAGTGTTCTAAAANACCCACGACCCCCCTCGACCCATAACCCCCACGACCCACCACCCCCTGTTCTGCGACATTTGTAACGTTGACAGGCATCTGATTTGATTTGGTCACGTTGTTGTTTTTTTCTGTTTTTGACTTTCAAAGTTGCCGAACCGACCCTCTTGATTGCAAAAAATACAGGGAAAAGCCAGCCGAGCTCACAGCCCGACTCTTTGCTCCTGCAAGTCAGCGCTTTTTTATGTTCAGATCTACTCGAGCTTGTGTAGACTTGGTGGAAGGGGTTGTGGGCCATGGAGGTTGTGAGTCGTGGGTCTAGAGCTTGTGGGTCGAGGGTGTCCTGGGTCTAGATGGTCGTGGGGGTCATGGGATGGGCGGGGGTCGTGGGGGTGGAGGGGGTTTTACTAGAACTATATTCCATTTCGATGTCATTTCGTTTGCGTAGTTGCGAACAGACAACTAGCGACTTCCCCACAAAGTTAGTCAACAAACCATACATTGGTCATTCTTTATATGTACCGGGTGTTCAAAATGTGGCAGTATTTTACGGAAAGAAGTGACTTTTGGTTTCTGAGTGTTTGTTCTGTAATTATAAATGAAAGGTTTAGGGCCTACTAACAGGTGTGTTTACGTAAAATTCGAAACATTAATTTTATTTGCTTAGCTAAGGGTGTGTGTGTGTGTGTGTTTGTATTTCCATAAATTATTACGGGTTTCAATTGTTTCTATAATAATTCATTTGCGCAATGTTTACCTGTTGCCCAAATCTTTTTTATAAATGATATTTCGGGGCAGTGAATTTTACTTATAATATTTACCTTTACCAGTCAAATTAATCTGAAAATAATGAAAGTTTACCTTGTAAAATATCCAGGCCAATTCTTCGTCTTGCTGACAGTGTACATGCTACTAGCCAACTGTTCCACTCTTGACGGAATATCCCACTTTTTCAATTTTTCCAGCCACTCCGCAAGACTACCAAAATGTTATACGTTTTAATTTCCCATGCTACAGTATTTTTTCGTTCGACTAAAATGAAAAAAATAGGACGTCCATATTCTAATATCTTCGTTTTTGTCGGGTAGACATCTTTTGAATTATTGAAATTATTTCCCTGCTGGTTTAACTTCTCATTGATTTAACCTCTCTGGCTCATTCCGTTTTTATGCTACTAAAACACCCTATTGTTTTTCGTATTTTAGAAACAAAAATATCGTTTAAACGTGTCAGGTATGCGAAATGATGATAATTTAGGAATTAAATTATGAGTCTTTAGTTTCTGCTGTAATTATACACCACTGGGCTTCTAACGAAAAACGGGCTGCCTACAAAAGGTCAGTTTCCTATTACAAGTTCGATGAGAAATGGGCCGGTATGAAGGCCGTTAGACGGGTAAGTCACAATCAAGATCCATATACTTACAAAAGCTGGGTTCTTTTGTGCATATATTGACTTTTCAAAAGCTTTTGATCGAGTACCACATATTTTACTCTTTCATAGACTTATGCAAATTAATGTTCATGGTAATATGTTATCAATTCTGCGATATGTGTATAGCATGTTGAGATCACGAGTTAAAACACCTGATTGTTTAATAGACTTATTTACATGTTATTGCACTATTGGTACTCGTCAAGGCTGTGTGATAAACCCTCTGCTATTTGTTCTGCATCTCAATGAATTTTTAGAAAAACTCGATTCACCTATTGACTTTAAAAGCATCTACTTTGATGAGCATGCTACAAATATCATGCGCGCACCCAGCCCCAGAGAAACAGAAAGTCCGAGAAAACGAGATGAAAGTCTACTAACGCACAATTCATACAGCTACGGTCGTGGTACTTTTTAGTCGCCTTACTATTTTGTTAGTAAAAGGTCGACATTGCCAGGAATTCGAGCCCCCATATTGAAGGCTGGGTGCGCGCATGAATATTAATTCATTATTATATGAAGATGGCATGGTTTTGTACACACTAACAGCATCTAACTTGCAACGTATTTTGAATTGTCTTGACGATTATTGTGATTCATGTGTTACTGCTGTGAATTAAAAAAAAAACAAAATAATTGTATTTAGAAATGGAGACCACTTAAGAAATTATGAGAAATGTTTTTTAACAAACAACTTGATATCATTATAAATATCTTGGTGTTTTTATCACACCTAAATTGTCATGGTCAAAAGCGACAAAAACTCTCTATTGTCAAGCAAGTAAAGCTGCATCATATGTTTTGAAACTACAGCGCAGATGACGCGATATGCCCCCATCACTCGCCTTTCAGTTATTTGATAAACTGGTGTTCCCAACATTACGTTATGGTGCCGAGATTTGGGGTTTTAAAGGATACGAGTGTTTAGAAAAAATTCATTTAAATTTTGTAAATTGACACTGGGACTTGGCGGTTCTTGCTCTAACGCTGTAGTATTGGGTGAATGTGGCAGTCATCTTCTGTTTGCAAGATACTTTGTTAGCTGTATCAAAATGGCGGTTACTGGTTTAAAATGTTGAATATGCCACAGGAACGTTATCTAAGGGTCGTTTATAGCATGTCGTACAGACTAGATGAAAATGGTAGACATATGTATAATATTGGGCAAGCTCAGTCAGCAATGGTGCTATTCGGAAAATCTACAATAACTAGAGGGCGTGCGTGTACTAGTGGTGACAGATTAACAGCCTCGATTTCGCGAGCCCTTTAAATACACGGTGAAATGGCTTGCAGCCATGCCAACTGAATCTGAGATTGCGTAAAAAGAGTGCTTCTATGAGAGGAAGTAAGCACGACCTCATACAAAGGTAAGGTTTGTGATTATTCTAACGATTATTGCATGATTATTGTACCGATGCCTGTTAACTGAGGCACTCGCCGATGTCGACTTCGCGGCATTCAGTCGCCAGTCAGTCTGGTTAATCTTTGTTTGTTGTGATATGTGATACGATTCTTGACGTAGCAATCGGGATCTTTTCGTACATCAAAGCATTATTATTGTTTGGAATGATTTCTAAAAGTTTATCAG